>JAAAKG020078326.1:0-16922 GCA_010014905.2 Druon quercuslanigerum | reverse complement strand
CAAAGTTCATCCACCTATACGCTCGAATCCGTAAATACCGGTAGGCTGGGGTACAGGCCTATATGTAGCGAGCCGGGGTTTGGCTCGTTACAGATGTAATCCAGGGGTCAGGAATATTTGGGTATAAAGGGGGTTTGATAAAATTTAAGCGGGATCGTAAATGAGTAGGACCTTATAAGCTCAAAAAAAGGACATTTTTAGGAGCGTGAGATCAATGGACATAGACGGGATACAAGCGAACAGTAGTACATAAGGGCATATATGAACAAAGGAATCCTCCTTCTCGCAGTAGGGACAGTTGGTTATCCGAACTCATGGTTCGTCACAGCCGTAACAAAAGGTTTCCTTGTGGACTTCCTGGCAGTATTGGTAATAACGTCCTGGAATACCACTATTCCAGCACCCTGCCCTGGCGTATTCCTTTGACCAGGTCAGTGTTTCCTTACGCAGTCCCTCTGGTACACTCAACTTTAAATCGAAGAGCGAAAGGATGCTACTTCGTGGACGTACGGGGTCCATTCTAGAGGAAACCGATGGTCTTTAGATACTTCCTTCTAGGGTACTTGTGCGCGAACAGCTGGGCCGTTGATTAGAGTCCCTATAGAGCTCAACTCTAGGCCTGTAGTGAGGGTTCCTTTCTCGCCTGAATAGATGACCTCGAAACGAGACTAATTCAGTACCAGTGGTACTTGCAGGAAGAATTTATTCTAAGATCAAATTTTCTTAGATTGTGGAGACATACTTTTAAACGAAATAATTTTTAACATTCTACACTCATACTCCGAATTTAGGTAACTATCCTAATAAAAATTCAGCCACCAGGCACTGGTACTGCATCTTCCGGACCTTAATATCCAAGAGCAAATTCTATATAAGTATGTTGGGCTCCAGGCTTTCCCTAGCCATTCGAAACCGTCAAAATTCAAAACACAATTATTCTACAGCAAAAAGTCAATATGCAAACATTCTACAGCAAAACTCAACAAACGCAAAATTATACTACAAGTTCAAACTCAAATCTGAATTTCCGTTAGATCCAGTATACCGGATCGAAATTTACGCTAGCTCAGCCCTGCAAATCTAGTTAATGGTAGAGGAAGCGGTTGATGGTAAAAGGTGCAGAAATTCCGAAATTCAAAGAAAATAAGAATGCTCAAAATTCAATATAACAAATAACATTTGGTTTATTAACCCTCGATACAAATCAGTTTTCCTGGAGACATATAATCCTATTTGTCTGAGCGAGAAGCCTGCCATACTTTTCAAAATAGTTATTGAAAAAATTTACAGTTCCAAAACATAAAAGTTATATGTAACTAACTATTTACCTGCGATCGATTAGCCCCTTTTCGTTGATGCTACACCACGACGCGTCACTAAGCTAGCACTATTAAACTGAAAATTACTGACATAACCACTTAGTATTCATTTTTATGATTACCCAACCTCTAAGTCGTGTTCTTAAACAAAGGGACTCAAATTTACGATCAGCCAAAAGGGAACTCTGAAGTAAGCAAAACTCTAGGGGGTGGTTATTTTCTACAGGAATAACTAGATAAATGCACTCTAATATTGCACTCCAACGACAAGTCTAAAATCTAACACATATTAAAATATAGGATGATACAGGACAACGAAACCGAGCACGGAAATCTAAGAAGCCTAACCATAAGAAACGTGAAACAACTGGGCCTTTTTACACAGAATCCGATGATATCGCGATTTCTGCGGGATCAGTAACTCTAATGGTGACTGTTGCTACTGTACAACCTGATATTCTGTACGTTCATAATTTAATAACGACGTCAGCTCCGGTGACGTCCACAGGGACTATTCCTAAGACTGGTTTTCCAACCCTAGGACAAAGTGACACCTCGGCGGACCCTGCTACGGTTTTTACTGGTCAAGCAATAATTGTGAACACTTTCAGTTCCTCAGGGGTTAGAGACGTGTATCGCGAACACTTAGCAGCTATTCACGAATTAGCGGAGGAACGATTCCAACACTGAAAAAAAATAAAACTGTTGAATCGACGGGTTAAAGATTTGACAGTAAACTCTAAACCCACAACCACGGCTTTAAATAACCCCCAAAATATATTCATCACGTCACGTAATTTAGGCTCATATTTCGAGACTTCCAAGTAGGACCACACAACAGATTTGCTTCCACATCGCCAGTTTGCAACGCCTCAAGGTCATTTATACAATTTTTCTTCGAGCCCTCAATATAAATTCGGTTAACATTCGTTTAATAAATAAAGATATATTACCTGCGAGGAATGCCAGAGAGGAAACTCTCCGAGACGAATCCGCAAGGGCCACATTTAGTAGACAACAGGGTCAGGCCGACACTCCATGGCGTCAAGTACCACCAATTCCACCTCGCATAAATAGGAGGTTACATTAACCCTTCGCACTGCATCTCAAGTTCCCAGCAAAACCTGCAATCTGATCATGTGTACATGCTAGCACCTACTAATGACTCTCGTGGATATGGTGGTCAATACCAGCTATTGGCCGAAAATATACTACGAACAAAAAATATTGGCCCGGTGATTGTTTTTTCGAGACCTCCAGATCCGCAGTTGGCATTTTCACAACCTTCAAATTATGTTCATCAACAACCACCTCTACACTACAGTCATAATCCTACACCACCCGTCTTACATCATCTATCAACATATTTATTTATACTCAAACTATCGTCGTCTTCCTCAGCAACAACTCCCTTATCAATACAGTCAACCTAACCTACAGAATGCCTACCATCCCCCGCGAATGTCCGCAGCATCCTTCCGTTATAATCACCACATTGCAAAGCGAATGTACCACTGGAATTTGACCTTACCTAGTGGGAATCTGATGGCTGTAGTGTTCTTGGATCATTGCGAGTAAAGAGCCACTGTAACAGGCATTAGTAAGGAGGACTTGCTGGTTTATATCGCAGATCTCTTGAAAGATAGGGAATATACGTGGTATCACATGTACAAGCAAACGTGGTATGATTCGTTTAGTTTTTCGTATGCTTTCAAGACTTTTTTTGGCAGTCCGACTAAGGATGCCGATTAATTGGAAGAAACAGCTCTCATAGAACAGAAGGCTAATGAGACTCCTCTGGAACTGGTTGATCATCTTTCTAAGCTAAACAAAATACAAACCAAGGCCACGGAGGTAAGAAAACGGTATAAACACGAGCAGACGAAGCGAGCGAAAATTCGCCTCGCATATATGCAAGACGAGGAAGAATTTGAGATATTCGAAGATGCTGGTACAATCAAAGGTGATGAAAAGAAGCTTGACTTTTTGAAACTTCACAAGAATAACGTTCATCGAGGTAAACAAAACCTCATACAATCTAGTCGCATCAGCCCCTAAACATCCGCGTATTAACCAACTCAGTCCCCATATATTCCTTGGTGTTTTGATTGCGGAAAATATGGATATCTCGTACGTGAATGTACCGAGGAGGAGCTCCCTCAGTAAGACCTTTCTCCCTTACTGAGGAAATTCACTGGTGTAAAAGGGTACTTAAGCTAGAATTTAAAAAAACAGAATTAGGTTGAGATATAGAGAAAAGAAAAAAAAGCATAAAAGCAAATTTTCGTCCAGAAGTAAAAGTCAATAAGTATGTCACAGACTGTCCAGGGTTCGTGATCACGTAATGAGTCTGAATATTGAGGGGCACTGAATACCAAAGAATGGCTGTGGTGAGATCAATGCACGTACGTGGAGTTCTGAATAGAGATTTAATTTGTTTAGATGTAAAACTAGACACTAAGTTTAATTACGCCAGCAAATAAACTTTGGATGATTTAAGTGATATTTATTTTAATAAGTCGACTAATTACTTGGGAACTATCGACGGTCCAATTGTTCCGGGTCGAGATCATTCTAACTTCACAGCGGGCCTTCTAGTAAAAAGAGACAACACGCTTCTTAAGATGCGTTGAAAATTACTCTTTGCAACAGGATTCTGTCGCTGTGAAAGAAGAGCGAAGGAGAGAAGAGCGAATTCTGACGTTGGAGTTGGACTCAGGCTTCGAGGAGAGTGACTTCGTTACCTCAGAGCGTGAATGTTCAGACGATGAGTGTGATCGTGTAAACGAACCAATGCACTCCCAATTAGAGGAAACGCATTTTTTCCGGATACAAATATTAACCATCGAAGGCGAAAAGTATTCTTCCGATATTAACATGCCGAACAAATCCCGATATATTCCTGCCGTTTTATGATCTAAGCCACTATCACCGGTTTAATACACCGACTAACGCAGTGGAAGTATTTTATTAAAGGCACGCGACCAAGTCCTCTAAAAGAATCCGCACAGTTTCAAGTAGACATTTATATAATGGGACAAACTGTCCGCAGAATAATCTACTGTGTTGGCGGACGTTCTTACATTTTTCCCAAATTGTACGCAAAATTTATAGAGTTAATGTCCGGTGAAAAATATACCAACGCGACTCATAAATACGGTATAAAACTCGATAATAATTCTACGGTGAAATCGCAAGGAAGCGCGTCCTTCGTTACGGATGTTGATGAAATTGCAGAAGAAAAATACTTCAGCATCCTTGATAATCCTAATATTATTGTACTAAGCATGGACTAGTTTTAAGAAATGGTGCGTTATGGTAGATGGTATTCAAAAGGTATCGTGGATACCTGGTAGTGATATAAAACTCCCTTGTACAATCCTCCCGTGCGAAATCTGAAAGACTCACTATGTCGTTTACTTATTATACCGCTTACCAAGTTACCTTCTGGTCGAATCGACTAATTAGGCATGAAATAAAACTTTAAGATAATACTCCAGTGCAACGCAACCCATATAGTAAAATCCCAGTGGTTCAGCCGACCATTGCAGAAGTAAAGACGCCCTTAGAAAAGGTTTAAATTCGAAAGTCCGCCAAAAATAGTATGGCCTATTATCACAGATAAATTCCATCTTGACGGCTTTACATAATGCTAAATTAATATCAACCACACATCTGGCTGAAGCTTTTCATCAAATTGATATGGATGAGGACTCAATTTAGTATACATCGTTTTTAGTTGAGGGACCTGGTTTTCTTAAGTGGTTAGTAATGCCTTATGGCTTGTGCGGTGCTCCTAGTATCATCCAAAGACTAATGGATCGAGTAAAAAAGATTTTTGTTCGCAAAATCCGTGAGTGTAATCTACCGGAAAATGGACAAACAAAGTCTTTACGTACTTGGACAACGGGACTATCATAAGAAACGATCTTGGTGAACATTTACAGGTTTTAGACTTGCTATTTGAGGTTTTCGCCAAGGTCGGGCTTGGAATAAATCGCGAAAAGAGTAATTTCGCCAGGCAGCAACTTCCTTTCTTAGGTTTTATGGTTAATGAAGACGGTCTAAACCTGACCACACTGAAGTAGTTCCTATCCTCGAAATGAAGCGCCCAACTAACCGGAAGGAGTTGAGAAGTTTCTGTGGATTCGTCAACTGGTACCACAAACACTTAAAGAATGTCGCTTCAGTGAGTCGGAAGAGCGCGATTGACAGACTCGGTCTTGCCGACTATGTTACGAAAACGATGTGGCAGGTGAGTTAATTAACCGGAATATTTTTTTGATTTAACTCTAACAGGAGATTTCGTCCTAGGCCTATCCTGGCGAGGTCAAACAAGAGAAAAAAATATAAAACGCAGTTACAATATATATATATATATATTCATTCTCATTTCATCCTGCATCTTGGATTCGTTATCTTGAAATTTTATAAAACTAATGAGAAATTTTTAATCAGTGACACCAAGAACCCTTATTTTAATACCTAAGGCGTCTATAATCTTGAAAAACTATTTAATGTATGATAATTCTCAACTCACCCGCCATATTGGATTTGAAATTTTGAAATTCTTCTAATTTGATAAATTTCTTGTAATCAGCGATACTAAAAAAATATAATAAGCCCATAGCAATAAATATTATTATCATATCACCATACGGCATGACAAGCTAAAAGAGATAAAGACAATTTTGAGCCTAATAACATTAATTTATCTTAAAAATTGAAGTGCGCAGGATGGGTGGCTGATTTGACAGAGATATAGTGCACTTATGCCAGCGCGTTTTCCAATCTTTAAAACACTTTTGAAATTCACTTTTCGATATGGCATTCAGCTGCTTCAGCGATTCTGCTTTTATCTCATCGATGTCGTCAAAACGTCTTCCTTTCATGGATTTCTTCATCACCTGTTATGGTTTGATCAAGCAATGTAGGGTAGTTATTCACTTCATTTAGTAAATCTTGAGTGATGCCATGGCGATATTGCTTTTGGTCGAAATTTAGCAGTTTCGGGAAACAATTTTCTGCCACACGTTTCATGCGTAAAACATCCGTAAAAATTGCTTGACATGAGTTGTATGATATACCGACATCCTCAGCAACCTCCCTAATAGTAATTCGACGATAGCTCATAATCATTTTTTCCACTTTTTCGACGGTATCGTCCGTTACCGATGTGCTAGGACACCCAGGGGGCTCGCCATCTTCAAGGTCTTCCCGTCCATTTTTAAAACGGTTATACCACTCGAAAACTGTTGCTCGGCACATAGCCGAGTCACCAAAAACAACTTTTAATATTTCAAAAACATTACTGCGCTTTATTACATTTTTGTAATGGAACTTGTTGCAAATTCTCTGATCCATTTTTTCCAAAAGTGAAAAATCGCTGAGCAAACTAAAATATGTATAACTTTACTGCCAGCTGCTGACAGAGAAAACATGCAATTCGCTTTATTTTTTATCAAACCTCGTATATTGTTACGGGGTATCATAGACCTTGGACAAACAAAAATAAAAATAAATGCTTATCTTTGAAGATCTGGCTTGAGAAACGAGCCCTGAATATTAAATCCACAATTTATATAATTTTGTGCAAACCTCGGAAATTCCTAATGATCTTGACTATTATTTTGGTTTAATTAGTTATGAAACGAAAAATTTAGATAAAGGAGAGCGTTCGCCATCAAGCCCGGAAGATTCATTCTTCCCTGAATTAGCGAATACCAAAAACACAAACCTTTTTTGCGCAGCTGATAAAAATACCAGTGCCACTATATCGAGCGAAGTTAACTTTTCTCTTTAGTCCATGGTGAGTGTGCTGGTGAAGTTGCTAGAACAATTAGACACCAAGGTCTCGTCACATGGTGATTCTAACTCGGTTAATAGTGCGAAATATAGAAATAATAGTATTATACCAGTCCGAATACGAATAGAGGCGATAATCATCGGGAGACGAGTTCGGCGCAGGCCCTAACAAAACCTTATTTCAATAGAGGGAGTCTACCTCCAGGACAGAAAGTCCAACTAAAAGCCGAACCACCTTGTTATAATTGTGGTGGTTCCGACCACGGTTGGAGAAATCGTCAAAGAAAATGGGCCAAGTTTTGCCATAATTGCGGCAAATATTACTAGATGAAGCGAACTTGTGAAATAGTTCATGGTCAGGAAAACCACTAACGATACTCCTTCCATAACAAGGCTGATCCTAATTTCTGCTATTAATGGGATACCTGACTCACCCCCCTCAACTTCAAATATTCAACCTGCATTGACAACGTGAGACCTGCTATCGTGTCGCAATCCGTTATTATTGGCCTGGCATGTTTAAGGACATCACGTCATTTGTTAAGAATTGCGAGACATGCCAGCTTAATAAACCTGAGCAAAACCAATCACGAGGGCTTATAGATGGAAGCTTGTAATATGTCCCTTCCTTGGTGGTAGCAGGGCCACCTACAGTTTTACGTGGGTCCCACGAATCTCCGGAGATGAAGAACACCCTTGCTAGGATATTAATATTTGTTGGTATTCCAGGACTTATTCTCTAAATGAATTGAGTTAGCACCATTGAAAAAGGCCAATGCAGAAAGCATTATTGCAGCCTTCTTAGAATTAGTAATCACCAGGCGGGGAACACCCAAGGTGCTACATTCGGCCAGTCGTACCGAATTCAACAATAATGCGGTAAACGACCTAGCGGTGGAGTTCGGCTTCGATCGCTCATTCACACCCTTGTATCATCCCCAGTCTAACACGGATGAGAGAACCATTATGATTCTGAAGAACATAATCAAGTCATTTATTGGTCAGAATCACCGAAACTGGGATTTAAGCGTTTCTGAATTTGGGGCGAGAGCCTTGTCCGCGAAAACCTATTCGCAGTTTAAGGAAGAGCGAGGTCGAAATGCCACCGCCCGATCTTCAGGTCTGGACAACTCGCATGGCACGATTGGAGCACCTAGTGGTTTAAAGAAAGAAACTCATATGGTGGCAAGATTGGCCCTAAAGTTCAGTTACTCTTTTGTTGTGGTAGAGCTAATCCGGATATTGGACCGGATATTGTTGGAAATCAGCGATTCCAAAGCTGAACAGGAACGTTCTGACGACAAACGGGACGCCTTGGAGAATTCGGAAAGGAATTTTGACTGGGGACTTAGTAATATTGATACTCACGTAAACTGAGGCACGGGTACTCGCATGAGACTTCGTACTCGCTCCTATGCTAACTAGGGCTGTTACCCTACTAATAGGGCACCGTTATTATGGAATCCTCTGCTTTATTATTTTGCATGATTACAGATAAGTTAGTTGTAGGTAATTAGTTAGGTGGGTTCATTATCGGAATTTCAGTATTCATAAGATTCATCAGAATTAATTCGCTGAGTTAACCTTTTTAATAAGTAATTCCTGCTAGTAGATGACAGACATAAAATTATTCTACCTTCTATTCGCTGCTGTACACAGGGGTACGTTAACTCCTGTAAAAGCGCAGATTCTCCACGGCCGCATGATCATGTTTTTCCCAGCACTCTTGAGCGAGCGGGAATCTTATCCACTGTGCATGTGCTGGGAAACCTCCTCTTCTTGGTCTATGGGTTGGTGTCCCGTATGATGTGGAATTCGCTTGATGTGAACGGTAGGCCGCCCGTTTTACATATGACCGCAGGACATGGAACGAGGTTTCATAACTAATTGAACCAAACTAATAGTCAAGATCATCAGGAATTTCCGAGGTTGTCACAAAATTACATAAATTGTGGATTTGCTATTCTGGGCACTTTTCACCAACCAGATTTTGAAAGGCAAGTACGTGACAAATTCCCGTTCATAAGACTTGAACCATCGAGACGAGTACCAAACCAATTGCCTACCTCGGATTCCACACACTATTATACATTCGAAGAATGACTTCGAGTAGTCGCCTAGAATTTATTGTTTGATTACTGATCGAACTAATTTTATGTCTCCCATCTACTAGAAGGTCTTACTCACTGAAACGGTTTACTCATCGAATTCATTTTATTGAATCTTAAGAATACTGAAATTCCGACAATGAACCCACCTGACTAATTATGATTTTCTTAGGTATTACTTGGTTAACTCTCTATACGATGATTTCTACAACTATCTTATCTCTAATCATGCAAAATAATAAAGCAGAGGATTTCATAATAACGGTGCTTTATTAGTAGGGTAATAGCCCTAGTTAAAAAAGGAGCGAGTACGAAGTCTCATGCGATTACCCTCACCTGAGCCTGTCTGAGTATCAATATTAATAAGTCCCAAGTCAAAATTCCTTTCCGAATTTTTCAAGGCGTCCTGTTCATCACCAAAACCTTTCTGTTTATCTTTGGAATCGCTGATTTTCAACAACATCCAGTCCAGTACAAACGAATCCTGCGGAGCCGTCGGTTCGTCCTCCCTATCCTCTACGTATTTCCAGAGGCAGGAGGCATGATACCGCTCCTTTCTTTCACCAGATTTGATTAGCCTTTTTGATATCCGAGCCATCATCCGAGTTGTCCACCACTGTCCGAATGTAGCACCTTCGGTGTTTCCCACCTGGTGACTACTAATTCTAAGAAGGCTGCATTAATGCTTTCCGCATTGGCCTTTTCCGATGGTGCCAACTTTAGCACATTCGCACGCCGTCTAGCGTACCACTCAAACTCGATAGACATCATGGCCGTAATATGGTCGATTTCTCCATCTTCGAACACACGTGATTCTGCTTCCGGCATTTGGTGCATCGATCATTTTCGAGGATAAATTTCGAAACTATATTCTAGGAGATCCAGCGCCAATTGCGCTAATCTGCCCGTTATATTTTTGAGGTTCTAAAGCCTTTGGAGGCTGCTGTGATCGGTCACACTGAAAATTGATATCCCTCGAGATAGTACCTAAACAACTTTCTGATGGCTCATACTGCGGTCAAGCACTCCTTCTCGGTTGTCGAGTAGTTCCGCTCCGAGTTAGACATTACTCGACTGGCGTATGCGATCACACGCTCCTGCTTGTTGTGGACGTGGGTGATAACCACGCCCAAACGAAAGTCACTAACGTTCCTTTGAACGCAAAATGGTACGTTGAAGTTGAGGTACTCTAATACAATTGGTCGATAAATGAAAAATATTTTAATCAAACGCCTGCTTAAAAAATCAACTGATATGTAATGTCGGAAGTTACTTTTTCTTAATTTGTTTCTCGTCAGGTTGTTATAGGAAACAAAGGAAGACCGAAATCAAAAGAGAGATGACTTTCACATTTCTTCTGCTAAATGACAAAGCACTTTAAAGCCGCTGATCATGAAGGTTGATTAATTAGTAAATGATCTTTGTGAAGCGTTGCTGAAGCTAGGACCCATAATTTCCTTGCTACAAAGCAGTCAATATTTTTTAAAAATCTGAAAATAAATTTGAAAAATGGTGAATTTGTTATCTCCTTTAATTTTATTGAGAGCTTGAAGTTTGATCTCCAAAACTCCGCGCAAGGATTTTAATGGAATTTTGATCAGTCCACAATATTCACAGAAGTAATTTACTGTGTAAATATGGAGAACTCAAGTACAAAAGCAGGTCAATTATATCAGACAATTTCAATAATGACAATGTTGTCGTTTATGAGTACCAGAAAATAACTGTGAATTACCTTAAAGTGAATTTTGCACTCTAAAGGGTGTACTGCTTCTCAGACGGAGCATGTCTCAGCATTTCAAGAACCAGACAAATTATGCTAATGTTCTAGCTCACAAGGCAGATTTCGGAATTCCAGCTAAGTGGCATTATTATTCTACCGCTCATGGTAAGGGAGCACGTGATGGCATGGGGGAGAATGTTGAACGAAATGCAGCAAAGCTTAGCCTACAATGTTCGGCTGAAGATGGAATCCTAGATGCTTTATCGCTATTTCAGTAGGCAAAAAAGTACTGAAAGGAAACTGAAATCATGTTTAGTAAGAAGGAATTAAATGTGCTTTGTAATACCATGCATTTATACCTACTGAAGGTAGGATACTTAAATTGAAGACATTTTCCTCAACTATGGAATGCTATTACTTCCCAAAAGAGAAAAAACGGAAATTAGGAATCAAAGTGAAAACAACTGTCGCCAAAAAAACATAAGGCGGAAAGAAGGTCTTATATTAGCCCAGACATCAGCATAAAAAAAATCTCCGAACTTTAATTTTACTTAATCTATAAGACCACTTTTTCGACCCAACCTCTTATTCAATAACTTGTTTTTCTAAAATTAAGAATTTTTTCAAAATTCACCAGTGATCGTAATGTTGGCATGTAAATAATGGTAGTATCAACCCTGTAAAATGCAGAGAGAAATCAAATATACTAGCATATATTATTACTTTTCATAAAAACAATACGATGAAGACACGAAGGTGCTCCGTGCGGATCGAGTGCCAGCGTTATGCGCGTAGCGGAGTACTAAATGCTAATTTTTATCTATTAAAAATTTGAATCCTACTTTCTAATCTAATTAGTCAGATCAGAAAAACATAAGTTTTCTTTTAAGACCAGAAAAACCTGTATTATTTCGAAAAAAAGCCATATTTATTTTTTACCTTCATTTTTGAATGGCAAATATTTATTTTTTGAAAAAATGCGTAGGATAAATCGAAAGGGCGTGAAAAGTCCGATCGGAACAGTATTAGGTGAAAAAATTTTATCGCTATCAGAAGCGCTAAGAATCGCCGAAATTTTATCTGTCTGAAAGGTTTCATGTTGTGGCCTTCGTGCACTACTTTTCTTGTACCGACGCAGTCTGGCAGCAAGATCATCAAGTCTCTGCCGTTGGGTATCTATAATCTTATCCAGAATTGATGGTGTTAATTTCTCGATGTACTGATGGTGGATGATTCAAATAACATGGTTTATCATCTTTCTGCTTCTATTTCCTTTTCTATGTTGAGTCAATGTACCTAATTTAACCTTAACTTGCTGATATCCATAACCAGCCTGATCTTCTCTGTTGAATCTAGATCCCTTCCTGGGACAAAGATTCAATTTGTAGGCCTATTTCTGCAACCCAACGTTCTAACTTTTGCCACATCTGCAAAGCACGCAAGAGTTTGCACCTCCAACGCAGTTTCTGTTTGGTTCTACATATCTGAACTCCAGTAAACCATGACCAAAATTAGTTTCCAGGTGCTGTACTTTTCCTGGGATTTTGCTGTTCACATCATTGATAATTATATCGGGATATGGTTCTAGTGCTTCCGGTATCTTCATCTTCAATCAGGCCTTCGTTGTCCACATCTTTCAAGGGGACTTTATAATAGGAAGCTGCTGTTCCACTTCTATTCTTATAGCAGCTAATTTAACAGCCGAAAACTAGCTAGCTCTGGTTACATAAGTAAGAAGAGTCTATGATGTTTTCTCCTCGCACTTTTCCCGCGTGTCTCTGCCAAAATAAACCTCTGCTTCTGCCTTTGGTTGGGTATGACCATCTACCTCTGGCTCATGTGGTGGTATTGGATCATGAACCGGTTGAGGAAGAACATTAATTGCCCCTGCTAGATCGTGTGATACATCTTCCTCACATTAAGGCTTACTTCCATCGTTTTTCCAGGTCAAATCAAGCTATTGTTTATTCTCCATGGTTCGATCTTCTGAGATGTGTAGATTAGTCCCGATGTCCTTCCTTTTAGCGATAAATTATATCGTTTTTCGATTTTGGTTTCAAACTTCGCACTTTTGTAGTGGATAAGCACCAACTCCTCTTTCATTGTGGAATCCCGCTTGATGCTCTCCCACGTTATTTCTGTCGAGGTGCTTGGCTGCACACAGCTAACGCTAGCCAAAGCATCTTCAGCAGGCACAGTTGATGTTCTACTGCTTACCGTTTGTGGCATATGCTTTTCCGGCCAGCTTTTGGATAAGTAAGATCTGCTTTAAACATCTCGCAGCTCATCATCACCACCCTCCTGCATGTTGTGGCGCCTAGCGGCGTCTTTAGGGGCGTTCCGAAGATCTTCAGGAAACGATAATCTATTTAAAATCTTTAAAATACTCTCTATTATTATTTATGGGTTTTGATGTTCTTCTTAGTCCATCTTCTTTTTATTCTCTGCCATTTTGGTATGGAAACACCTGTCAGTAGCAGTGCTACCTCCATCATAGCCGTCAAAGTCATGAGACACCCTACCGTGACACCAAAGCGAGAACACCTTCGGTAAGGATACATTTATTCCTACTTTTCTTATAACAAAAAACTACTTATTTACTTATAAAATAATAATATATAAGAATAATTATTTTTTCAAACTTTAACTCGGGTGAGCCCAGTTTTTCATCAAAGCCACGGACTAAGTCAACTGCCGCGAGCGCTGCGAGTGACAACATTTATTGGATGCATTTTTAGAGCTACCATCTTATTTTTTTCACACTCTTACTGAGATGAACCCGGTTTTTCATTATAGCTGCGGGCTATGTCAAGTTTAATATAATAATCATTATTATTTTCTTTTTTCATGCGCACTATTACAATTAACCAATCCAAGAAACTGAGCATTGATGTTCCTTTTTTAATTTTTATGAAAACTCAAATGCAAATTTCACCAGTAGACAGCGTTATTCAAGTTGTATAGCTCAAATGGGCTTTGGTGCATTCAAACATTAATACAGTAAAAACACTACCATTTTAAACGATTTTTTCGATTTGAGCTCAGCTGCCTCGATTCGAAAAAAAGGGATTTGAGTCGAACAATGTACAAGTGCATTTAGCTAAAAATTGTAAAGTGCTTTATACTGTAAAAATAAAAGTTTTCGTATAAAAGCTTGTAAAATTTTTAGGTTTTCTCTTATTCTATTCTGTACACTTGTTAATGGGAAAAAACTTTTACAGCTGAAAACCGGTTGAGAGGTGTAAACCTATTCGAAATGCATGCATCGATTTCCGAATTCGGAAGAAGGCAAGGACGAAATGAGCTTCGTGGAATTTTGATGGTAAATATACAAATTAAGTAAAGAGATAGAAATTATGGATAGAAAGAGATCAAAATTTTCTATTTATTCCAAAAGGCGATTTACGTGAGCGAAATTCTATTTATTTCTATATCTGAACCGCTTAACCAAACATACACTTTCTTTTGCGTTTCCAGTATATTCATGTACATGATCTCTCGAACACGATCGTGTTTTGCAATTTGTCATAGTAGCCATAGTTGTATTAAGAACCCACAAGGTAGGGCTCCCGTTCCATCTTCCTTAGGAGCAGTGTCACCATCTCCAGTGTTCTTTAAGGTAGTAGGATTTCAAATTCCAGAAAAATTGGTAGATCTTTTTACGATTGCAATCGTAAAAAGTAGTAGAGGTGGTAGTAGTAGTAATAATACTGTTCTTTTGTTCAACAACTGTTAAACTACCACGAAATAATTCAATTCCATAAATATTGAACAAAAGATATTGGACTACAAGCTTACTGAGGTATTAGAGACGTCTGAGAGAGGTATAAAAAATAGTAATGAAGCAGACCTTGATTTTTGAAGTCTCTATTATATCTAGCCTCACAGTAATATTCCACAACCCCTAGGAACTAACCTTATCAAATTTAACGAACCAAATCTTATCTTTTCCATGCAAACGTAAAATTGAGGTGAAAAAGGAGTATTTTATATCATAGTTCTCGTAAATTTTTTACAAGAAGCACAACTTTTTTTCTGTTTTCCATGAATCAGTGATTTTCGGCCCCTATCTCAATAACATTCAAACTTGAACTTTAGTTTAGGACAATTACGGAGTGTACGCAAGGCCAATATAATAGCATGATTTTTCAAATTTTGCACAAGTCCAATCCCTTGTCTGATGAGCAAGTAAAAATTGAAATTTACGACTTTGCATAAAATTCTAATAATATATAGGCTCTGCTTTTTTTCGCCAAATATATTTTCAGAATCGCTACAGGCCATTGAGCCATATCGAGGTGCTGCCCTCCCCGTACTATAAAGTCGAATGCTGGTTTTTTCATTCTACAGAGTTTTATGTGAAAACCAACTTTTGCGGATTTCATAATATATCGGAGCTTTTAGGCCCCTTAAGTTAGAAAAAATAGTTTTTACGTTGGTGCCTATCTGTATATCGGGCGTCATTGTCATTGTTGCTGTTGTTGCTGTTGCTGTGGGTGCCTGTATATCGGATAACTCTTGAAAGACTAGTCAGATTGAATTGTGCTTTAGTATATACATTTCAATATTTAAAAAATTCTCAAATTCGTTAATCATCTGCTTTTTATAAAAATTAAAAAAGTTAGCGCTTTTTCTAAATTTTTAAGACAAATTTTTATCAATATTCAAAAATTGTATCTACATCCGTATATAATACACAAAAATACGAACAATTATCCCTATGCCTTTTTTGATTATATAAAAATAAAAACGAAATCTGTATTATCATCAGCGTAGTTGCTATAGATTAGTCTGGATGTCACTCCACAATCTGTGGAAATAGAAATCAAAACCATCGATCAAGTTAACTCTTCAAATAACAGAAAATAATTAAAGTCATTTTTTGACAAGGTGAAAAATATACTTAAAACATTTTTAAATCATATTTTTTGGAAAAAAGATCTTCTAACAATCACTCGACTGGGAATCGAACCACAGAACTTCCGATTGCCTGTCGAGTGCTTTCTCAATTACGCTATCAGAGAGAGTTCGGCTTGGTGATGTCTTGAGTTTGTCTCGAAGACATCAATGTCGGGCTGCTTCTCAAAACTGAGTTGAGACATAAGCCTTCGTCTTACACTTATAGTCCCGAGAGGTAAGACAGCGTTTGCTTGTCTCCAATGGAGCCCTGTCTTGGCTAAGAAGACGTTTATTTGTCTCAAGACGAGCCTTGTCTTGGCTGAGATGGTCGAACCTTTTTCGACTCTTAAATGAAATTAAAATTGATAAATGAATTTATTGAATATATATATATATTATATATAAATATATTGCAACCCCCGACTTTTAGGGCGTTGTTTTACAGGGTTAATTTAATAACCAGCTTAAACTTAAAGATTGTTACGTAAGAAATAAAGGGCTTTTTCCGGAGAAAGAATAAGATTCTCTTCTAAAAAAGTTTGTTTATTCAAATAAAACCTACTCTACCCTACCATGTACAAATATATTTCTAATCCCTATCTTTGATACTAAAACGATAAAAGAAAGTAAGTTTATTAAAGGATATCTGTTATATCTTACACATATAAAATATAGAATCTAGCTTCTATAAGTAGTAGCGTCTCGTGGGCCTACTAAAGGTTTCTTACTGAATATCGGGGTTGTTAACCGCTTGCTTTGACATTTGACAAATAAATCACCTGTTTTTATTTTCAATAGATCAGGTCAAGGTGCTAAAGTAATAATCCTCTTACGCAAGAGAGGTAACGGGCTCGCACAACACGTGCTCAAAAGGGTAGTAATTTATATTATAATACCAATAGTGATTATCGTTCTAACTACTGTCTTTTTATTTTTATGGGACCTGGCGTCCAGACATTAATCCCTAGGTGCACGCGAGGCTACCTGGGTTTCGCTTTTCTGTATTGTGAGGGACTTAAGCCGCTCGTCCTAATGGTCGCTCGCTATAATTAAGACGCCTCAACTGGA
>JAAAKG020078315.1:0-16923 GCA_010014905.2 Druon quercuslanigerum | reverse complement strand
ATTTTTATAACCAGAGTTTTTATAACAAACTTGTATATATTTTTTGATTAAACAACTTTTGTTTTTTAATTTTTTTCGTTTCTTATGTCGTTTTTCCAAAAACTAAATTTTTTTATTTTCAATCTTTTTTTGTACCATGGAAATAAAATCTACTCGTCCTATCTAAAAATGTCTATTAAGAAATGTATAAATGTGTTTTGGTTGAACAACTGTTTTCTTTTAATTTCAGTTCGTACCTTGTGTGGGATTTCAAAAAATTTATTCAATAAATTAAATTTAAAATTAAATTAAGATTGTGAAAAAATGTCTCAATATTGATATAGACCAGTAGACAAGCAAAATTAACAACTAAAATTAATAATTACATATTCCCTGGTCAATAAACCTAAGATCAACAATTAAAATATTAATATTAATATTATATTTAAAGAATGCTAGAAAGATGCCAGTTTTTTGGAAATTTCTGGCTTTTTGTGCAATTTTCAATTAAAGTGAGGTTTTAATGAATTCAAGTTAACAAAAAAATTGTTTAAACAATGTATTATAATTGTTAATAATATTCTCTATGCTTAATTGGTAGAATGTTTCGGGTTTTTCTTAAATTTTAAACTGTTTTTGGTCTATTTTTCATTAGACTTGACTTAATAATTACTTAAATTTAGCAAAAATAATTGTTTTAACAAATTATTATTGTTTATAACTATCTTCAAATATATCAATACCTAAAACTTGCGGTTATTCAGCAATTTTTATCTTTCTGTCCTTTTTCCACTTAGTGAGGTAATAATTAATGAAAGTTGACAAAAAAGTTGTTTAAACAATTTAATATTGTCTTCAACTATCTTTTCTTAGATAAGTGCTAGGAAGTTTTGGTTTTTTTAATAAAATTTTTAACTTTGCTTTGCCTTCTTAGTTATTAACAATTAATAAATAAACATTAGAGAAAACTAGATTTTAAATAAATCTTTCTCTTTTGTGTATATATTTTTCTGAAATAAAACAGATAATTTTTCTATTCTTTGTGTTTGCCTGTTATGTAAGATAGTTTTTTTTTCTTTAAATTAATTTTCTTAAGCATTGGGAAAAGAGCGAAAATAATTCACTTAAAACAACAATTCTATTAGAAAACTAATTTTTGTTGTGGTTGCGTTATTATTTCTTCATAAATAAAAAGACGATGCAAAGTAAAAGATTTTTTTTTAAACCGCCACTTTCTAGCACTTATCTAAGAAAAGATAGTTAAAAACAATATTAAATTGTTTAAAACCTTTTTTTTAACTTTCATCAATTATTACTTCACTAAGAGAAAAAAGGACAGAAAGGTAAAAACTGCCGAAAAACTGCAACTATCAGGTATTAATATAGATGAAGAAAATCATGAACAATAAGAATTTGTTTAAAAATTATTTTTGCTAAATCTAATTAATTATTAAGTCATGCCTAATAAAAAAGACAGTGTAAAATTGACGAAAAACCCGCAACATGCTAGAAATTAAGCAAAAATAATATTATTAATCATGATAATAAGTTTTTTAAACAATTATTTTTGTTAATTTGAATTTATTATTGCCTCACTTTAATTAAAAATTCCACAAAATGCCAAAAATTTCAGAAAAAAACCGCATCTGTCTAGCATTATTGAAATATAATATTTAAAAAAATTATATAATAATAATAAATTGTTTAAACAATTAATTTTCTTGACTCCAATTAATTACTTAACTTATCTTAATCGAAAATTTGACGAAAAGTGAATTTTTTCAAACTGCAATTTCGCAGCATTTTTCTAAAAGAATATTATTACAATAATAATAAATTGTTTAACCAATCGCTCTTGTTAAAAATGACAAACTATCACTTCCTTCTGCTTGAAAATTGGACAAGTGGAAAATTTTTGAAAAAACCGCATCTTTCTAACTCCATTCTTTGAGTACAAGACTAAAAACAATAATAAAATGTTTAAACAATTTATTTAAACATCTATTTATCAGTATAAAATGGTCTTT
Source organism: Druon quercuslanigerum (assembly GCA_010014905.2). NCBI lineage: Eukaryota > Metazoa > Arthropoda > Insecta > Hymenoptera > Cynipidae > Druon > Druon quercuslanigerum. The sequence continues at coordinate 14,917 of JAAAKG020078315.1, read as the reverse complement.
TATGTTTCAAAAACAATTTGCATTTTAAAAAATGCCAAAATGTCATAATTAGCGCCAAAAACTCTCAAAACCGATTTTTTCACTTATGGGGTTTTTTTGAGACCCTATAAAACAGACTAATGATTTTGATATTTGAAAAGCGATATTTTATTCATATTTCACAGCTAATTGTGAAAAGAAATGTTGAGTTACAACACGATTGAAATAATATTGGGGATCCTGAATAAGATTGACAAAAACGGCTTTTTTCTTATGGTAAATTTTTCAAAACAAAAAAATGCATTTATTTTTGTGTAGACTCAAGCAAATTTCTGTGGTATCCTCATAAAAATTCGCAAAAAAATTTTTGTACCACCCAAATAATCATACATAGAATTTTTAAATAATGAAAAAAATGGTCTCAAACATTTTGAAAATGACCTCACTTTTTGAATTTTTATCCAAAATAGTTGCTTTGCGAATTCGCTCTTTGTTTTCAGGTTTCCTTAAAAAAGTGTGGCAAAGCAGACTCCAATCTGGTAAATTTTTAGAAAGTTATCGTGCCAATACGATACAGATTACAGACAGACAGACACCTTAATAAAAATCGTTTTTTCTGACTCCGGGGGCCTCAAAACGTGGAGATTTGATGAAAACCGACAAAGTGAAATTTAACATAAAACCAATACCTTCTCATTAGGGTGAGAATGTAATATGTCCCATTGTAAGAAATTAATAATCTGAATCTGGTTCGAACGTAGACGACAGGCCTAAAAACTTATCTGCCTCCCTGAGCAAAATTCAACCAAGTCACATCAATAATAATAACGAGTAGGGTAAACATAATTCTTCGCTGGATCGATTCGGTATGTAGTCTTTACTGAATTCACAGATGCAGCAAAACCTGTTTAATATCTCTTATCTATCGCCTCGCAGATCCGCAACTTAGACTAAATCTAACACAAGAATAGTGGCATTATTCTGGAATGTAATTAAAGCATCACACGTGTTCTAAATTTAAAAACGCGAACGACCCAGACGAGATAGAAAAATTGATGATGAAGAAGGAGATGTGAGAGGGAATAATAAAGATTGTATCGGAAATTTTTAGAGAGACAAGAAGCAGAGTAAAGAGAAGAGCAAGGAAGAGATAGTTTCTGGTTGGTGAGAGGAGTAAGGAAAGGATTTCCTCTGAGCTTACTTTTATTTGATATATTAGTTATTAAAATAATATATTAAAATAAATGTTAATTAATGCTATTTTAATATTAAATTAAATTAATAAATACAATTTATCAGACTTGGAGGAAGAAATGAAGAAAAAAGGATAGGGAGGAGTTGGTATATCCAGGAGAAATTAGGGATGATGAGAGAATTAATGGCAGAAGATACCATTGAGATTCGACTTATATTAGGGGTAGATTTTGATGCGAGAACAGAGATAGAGGAGAAAGGGAATGAAGTTGAGAGCGAGAAAGAAAATACAAAAACAAGATAGTGAATAAGTGAAAGAAATTTTTAAAGAGCCTACAGGAGATGAGATGGTTTATCCTAAGCTGTAATATAGAGGAGAGTGTGGAAGGAGGGTCAACAAACTAGAGATAGGGAATTATATAGATTCGGATCACTTTTCCATAGTAATGACATTAGAGGGAGAAACGATTCATAACAATATGGCTAAAACGGAAGCTAAAGTAAAAAGAGCAGAAAGAGAGGAATGATCAATGGAAGATGAAGAACAGTTTAAGGAAAAGGTAAGGAATATCAGAATGGAGAAGGAAATGTAAACGAGGAAATGCAAAAAATGATAGGAGAAATAAAAAGAGTATTAGACTAGATTAGAGTGCACAAGCAAATAAGAAGTTAGTGGAGTAGTGTGTAGAAGTGGATGGGATGAGGAATGTAAACCGAAGGTATTTAAGAAAACGTGGGAAAGGGACAAGTAGGAGAGAAAAACAAAGGAGAAAAAAGGAGTATACTATGCTGTGTAATCAAAAAAGACGAGGAGGCAAATAAAAGGTCCGTAGGAGAGACAGAGAAGGCCAGCTTTAACCAGGATATTGAGATGGTGCAATAGAAAGAATATTTTATGGATTTGCTAGGAGAGGTAGAAAGGAAAGTTAGGAAAGTTCTAAAAGGAGGAAAATACGTATGGTGGACATTACAAGGGAGGAAATAGTCAAGGTATAAAGGAAAACGAAAGATGGAAAGGCTCCTGGTGGAGATAATATTCCAAATGAAGTCTGAAAATATAGGGGGTGGCAGAATTAAAGGAATGGGCATGGATGAAGTGCAATAGAGTATGGAGAGGAGAGGGGTGGGCAGAGTTATGGAAGGAAGGAGTAGTGGTACCCATAGTAAAGAAAGATAAGGGGGAGGTGGTTACAAATTATAGAGGAGTGACGCTAATGTAGACAGTGTATGAAGTATATGTGATTGTTTTATCGGAGAGGTTAAAGAAAGAAGTTAAGGATGGAAGATGGAAAGGAATAAAGTTAGAAGAATCAAAAGAGTCTAAATATTTGGGATATAACTTGTAAAGAAATGAAGATCATAGCACTTATATAAAAGAAATAATAAAAAAGCAGCAAGGATAATAAAACAGATACGGGAATAGGAAAAAGAAGTCTAATAAAAATTAGAGAAGGAGAATGTGCTTATTTGATACGCTGGTATGGCCGATATTGGGTTATTGAGCAGAGATGTGAGGATGGAAAGAAAGGAGAGATCGTGAGTTTACAAGAAAGCTGGAGAAAAAAGCTGGAGAGAGCAAATAAGCTGGAGACTAGGAGTAGACTACGGACGCCGGGATAGATGATGAGAAAAGAGGCGCAAAGGAATAAATCAACTACTAGAGGGGGAAAGAGGGCATGGCAATTCTACACGAAGATAAGATGAAGGAAAGGCAGAGGAGATAGCGAGAAAGTGTTTAATAGAGATTGAAGAAAGGAGGAGGAGGAGGGTGATAGAATTAACGAGCTGGAAAGAAAAAAGGAGGGATTTCTTTAATGCTAGAGATATTGAAGATGGGACTGGAGTAAACTTGGAAGAATTGGAAAAAAGGCAGAGGGAATGACAATTAATAGAAAGATGGTGGATGAATGAGGAATAAAAATAAAATAAATGGTATAAGATGATAAAAAAGGAAGGAGCACTAAAGTATTTAGAAAAGTGATGTGGAGGTAAAAGATGGACAAGAATAGCAAGATTTAGGTTGGAAAGGGAAGGGATGTATTGGGAAAAGAAAGATAACAGAAAGTGCGGAATCTGTGAATGGAGAGAGGAAAAATGGGAGCATATATGAAAAGAAATGGAAGATAAAGAAAGCTGGCAAGCGAATGCGCTATAGATCCTATGGGAGGATGGTTTGGGGAATAGTGGATGAAGGAGTTGGAGGGGGCTACAGGAGTGAATGAAAAAGAATGAATGTGAAAAAATGGCAAAAAGGAGGTACACGGGAAGTGAAGGAAATTGGAAACGGAGGTCACTCAGATTAAATGCGTAAAGATTTGTAGGAAATGGTTATGTAATAGCAAAGGAAAATTAAGATTTGGTTGTGTTCTCTCTCTCTCTCTCTTGATTGCATTCTCGCTTTGGATCGCTCTTTCGCTACCATTCCCTAATTACTATAGCGCAAAAAAATAAGGATGTGGACACAAGATTTTATGTAAGCACTGACTAGTTGAATAATGTGAAAAACATCATCTTTTCTTGAATTTGTCTTTAGAGCCCATGAATTTGAACTATAATTGAAATTTTTATTTTATCTTCTTATTTTTAAAATTCAGTGCATATTTAAGTAAAATGAATGTGGCTCTAATAAATTCAATTTCAACCGCTTCGCAATCCTAACTATACAAGTAAAAATATTGCATTTTAAGCAAAATAGTTCCATTGTCAGCAAAATAGTTGAATTTTCAACCAAGAACGATCAAATTTAAACCAAATAGTTTAAATTTGAACTGAAAAAGATCAGGTTTCAACTAATCAAATACAAATATAGTAGTTCAATTTTTAGATAAAAATATTAACTTTCAACCAAAATGATGAATTTGTAACAAAAATAATGAAATATCCCATTGTAGTAGTAAAGTTTTCAGCTAAGAAAATCTTTTACAAAAAAAAATAATTTAAAAAAAAATAGTTACATTTTCTAGCACTTGATTATCTCTTTACTAAAGTTATGAATATTCAACTGGAATAGTTAAATTCGTAACTCAGAAGATTAATGTCAACGAAACAATACGAATTGTCAACTAAAATGATCAATCTTCAACTGAAAAAGTGGGATTTTGAATACAAAAAAAATTAATTTTCAACCAATTAGTTGAATTTTGCACTAAAAAAATAATTTTCCACAAAAACAACCAAGAAAAAAAACAAAACAATTGTAATCAAAATGACGAATTTGGAACTAAAATGATGGTATATTCAATTCAAATAGTTACACTTTTTTGTTTAAAATATATATATCAAATGTATTTCAAACCACAAAGATAATATTTCAAAATTACAAAAATTAGTTTTCTACCCAAGTTATGAATTTTCAACTAAAAAGATGAATCTTCAACTAGAATAGTGGAATTTTCAACCACGATCAATTTCTACCAAAAAAGATAAATTTTCATAAAAATACATGAATTTTCAACGAAGAAAGATAAATTGTCAACAAAAAATTGAATAGTTTTATTATCTTTTTTTTTGAATTAATAGAATATGCAATTGAAATAATCACACTTAAGTTCTAAAATAATATTATTAAAAAAAAACTAATTTAAAAAAAAAATAGTTGTATTTTCAAACCAAGTGATAAATTGTCAACTAAAAAGATGAATCTTTAACTGAAATAGTTGTCTTTTCAACCAAATACATTAATTTTAATTCAAGAATATTAATTTCTTTAAAACAAGACGAATTTTCAACAGAGAAAGGTAAATTGTCAATGAAAAATTGAATAGTTAAATTATCAGTTAAACAAATTAATGGAATATTCAATTGAAATAATCGCACTTTAAGCTTTAAAATAGTTACATTTTTTAACAAAGTGATGAACTTTTAACTAAAATTATGCATCTTCAACTGGAATAGTTGAATTTTATACCAAAAAGATTAATTTTTAACTAAAATGTTAAATCTTTAACTGGGATATTTGAATTTTTAACCAAGAAGATTCATTTCTACCACAAAAGATGAATTTTCAACTAAAAAAGATAAATTTTCAAAGAAAAATTTAATAGGTAAATTATCAGTTTCAGAAAATAATAATTTTTAGAAATAAAAACAAATTTTCAACAAAATAGCTCATTTTTCAAACAGAGATGAATCTTCTATTAAAATGGTGAATCTTCAACCAAAAATAGAATAGTTAAATTTTCAGTTTAAAAGATTAATTTCAAAATAATGTAAAGCTTTTTACAACTTTTTTTACGGGCTTTCAGTCGTTTTTACCTTTTTGCCCTTTTTTCACTTAGTGAGGTAATAATTAATGAAAGTTAAAAAAAAAGTTGTTCAAACAATTTAATATTGTTTTTAACTTTGCATCGCCTTTTTATTTATAAAGAAATTGTTAATTGTTAATAACTAATCAGGCGAAGCAAAGTTAAATATTTTATAAACAAAACAAAACTTTCTAGCACTTATCTAAGAAAAGATAGTTAAAAACAATATTAAGTTGTTTAAACAACTTTTTTGTTAACTTTCAATAATTATTATCTCATTAAGTGAAAAAAGGACAGAAAGGTAAAAATTTCTGAAAACCCGGAACTATCAGGTATTGATATAAATAAAGATATTCATAAATAATAATTTGTTTAAATAATTATTTTTTCTAAATCTACTTAATTATTAAGTCACGCCTAATAAAAAATAGACAAACAGTTAAAAAATTTCAGAAAAAAACGCAATATTCTACCAATTAAGCAAAGTGAATATTATTAATAATTATAATAAAATGTTTAAGCAACTATTGCTTCATAGAATTATTCAAATATAATATTATTGATAATCATAAATTGTTTAAACAATTAATCTTCTTGACTATAATTAATTAATTAACTTATCTCAATTGAAAATTAGACTAAAAGTTAATTTTTTTCCAACTGCAATTTTGTAGAATTTTTCTGAAAGAATATTATTAACAATAATGAAAAATTGTTTAAACAATCACTCTTCTTAACATTGATGAACTATCACTTTCCGCTAATTGGAAAATTTAAAAAAAAATCGCGTCTTTCTAACTAAATTCTATGAGAAAATTACTAAAAACAATAATAAATTGTTTAAACAATTTATGTAAACATATAATTAGCAGTATCAAATAGTTTTTTATGTGCCAGAAACAATTCGCATTTAAAAAACCGGAAAAAGTCATAATTAGTACCAAAAACTCTCAAAACCCATTTTTTTCACTTATGGGGATTTTTTTTGGACCCTATAAAACAGACTAATGGTGTTGATATTTGAAAAGCGATATTTTATTCGTATTCTACGGCTAATTGTGAAGAGAAATGTTAAGTTTCAACTCGATTGAGATAATATTGAAGATTCTGAAAAAGATTTACAAGAACGTCTTTTTTTCTTATAGGAAATGCGTTTTAAACTTCATGGGGCTTGCGGCACCTTAAATATATTTATTTTCGAAAAAAAGCATTTATTTTTATGTGGATTCACAAAAATTTCTGGGGTGCCTCCATAAAAATTTAAAAAAAATTTCCAATGCATTTTTGGTCCACCCTACTGATCAATCTGTGTAGCAATCACCCAAGATGAAGAGCTTCATTATCCAAAAATTCAATACGAAACTTATTTCTCCACATTTTAGCTCCATTCATATCAATAAATCAGAGGTAGAATTTTAAATAACTGCATGAATTATGATTAATAGCTTCTCGAAATCGTATAGATGAATATATTATAAGGAAGCCAAGAGTTAGCTTTGCATGAGTAAATTGGATCGCTCGTAATATTACGGGAGCCAGTATTTTTTGCCAAAGAAGCAAGGAATTCTTACCCCGCTATCCGTGGAAATTCTGTCTCCTAATAAACTTTATTCGAATGATGCATCACAGTCGTGGACGGAGACGAAGTCTCGAATTGCTGCCTTTGGATTCCTTTTCAAAGAGAAACTAATTTCTATCGACACCAGAGCTGGAAAAAATTTCGTTTGCCAGGAAATATTGGCAGAATCTTCGGTGGTATTGGTCTGAATGATGTACTGAAATTTATCCATAGAAATTTTTCGTAAACGAGGAAAGGAATACTTAATTTTTTATAGATTGAATATTTATTCGTAATTTCGTGCATTTTTCTTATAAAATATTTACAGTCTTGTAGAATGGCTTAAGTAATAGACGATATTTTGTATTCGTTTTAAAACGAATGTATTATATTTCAGTTAAACTTTTCAAAAAAAAAAATAAATAAATAAATAAAATAATAACAAAAGTTTAGAACTAAATACTGGCATTATAAATACTAAACTAAGCTTTCAATATGAAACTCAGCACATTTGGAAAAGAAGCCTCGCCATTGGAACGTAAATAACTAAATGCTAATGTTTCTTAAGTCTAGCAATTGACTTAACTGCGGTTAATTTTAACCAATAAATAATATATATCTATCCTCATAATATCTGCTTTAAATAAATATTTTAAGTAAATCTGGCCAGTACAATACTGCTGTTTGATTATAACATAAGCTACATACTAATAATCTTTGTTACTCCTGGTATGAATTATTATTTCAGAGAATTCAATTTTTAATTTATCAGTCAAAGAACATCTGAAGAATAAAGTATTTTTCTGATAGAGCAAAACATGAATACTGAATTTTCATGAAAGCAAAATACGTATCTATAATATAAAAATCAGATCTCAAGTTTTTAACATATTGCTAAAGAGCCTTATTAATTATTTCTAAATAAAACAGTGCTTTTAGTAGCTTAGAAAAAATTATACAAATTTTTAAAATAGTACATTTTTAAATTCAGTTTTTCTGTGAAAAAAAGCATTTTAAATTATTATTTGCATAATCTTTAAATACTATTAAAGGAAATGATACTGAAACGCTACTGCCTGAGCTACTGACCAATTTTCTCAAAAACTACGAAAAAAACGCACATTATTGCTCGGAAAGCTCGTAAAGCAGAACCGAACGAGCGCTTGAGAAGTAGGTAGTACTGGGGATGATGTGCAGAAAACGCGACGAAAGAGACAACGGTCTTTCGTCGCGTGTTCTGCGCATCGTCCCCACTACTACCTAAGCGCTCGAGCGCTCGTTAGGTTCTACTTTCCGAACCATCAATTGGCGGTCTTCCCTTGAAAAATAAAATTATGTTATCTTTCTGAATACTAATCTGATTTCATGAAAATTAACATTTGATGTCATTTAACCATTCACGAAATAGTTTTATGTTGATTCATTTTGACGCAGCCGGCAGCTATCATTTCTTCAACAATAAAAACAGGCTGTTCTTCGTTAGTAATATCGAGAAGAACCACTTCGTAAGTATCAATAATTTCCCGATCTAACTGAACAAAAATAGCTCCCAATTTCCTATCAATGCCTGTCATACTATTCAAAATTTCTACTCCTTTCATCTCACACCCTTTCCTCTTGACTGGCTTAACATTAAAAAGTCTGCAGTGTATCGCCTGTGGCGGTAAAGAAGCAAAAAGTCGATGCAAGGGATAAAAAGCTTGTTCAGTCATGTCCAGGTTGAGAACTTTTCCAAAATCGACAGACATGCCCAGAACTGTTTTCGTTGAAAAGGTGACACTGAAGACAAGGAAGCGAATCCAGAGTCCATTGTAATTGACCACATTGTAGGAGTATGGGCGCAGCATGTAAGGTGGAACTTGATGACTAGATCCTTGACCTCCAGGTCCGTAAAAAATCGCCAATGATTGTTTTAAAGTGTAGTAACTGTCCATTTCTTCTCGTAGTTTCACGAAGAATAATAGAGGATCGACGACACTTATGACTTCGACTTCTCTCGTGAGAGAATTATTTACAATCTCACTCGTCTGACGCTGTGCAAGATGTTCTCCAGGACCTAGATATTCAGCCGGAACCTCCATTTCTTAATTATCGCTGAAAAAAAGATAGGCTGAGTATCACTTTCAGATGTGGATTTTTATCATAGTCTGGAACGGGTGGGAGGCTGATCACTATAAAAGATGAAATTATCACACTCAGACATGGAGATAAGGGTGGCGGTTTTAATTAGGAACAACCAATTCCCGGTCATTTCCCAGTTTTTTCATGGTTCAGAAATATTTTTCAGGGTCATTGAAATTTTAAAATTCTAACTCTTATAGCTGAACATTTTTTTCTATTGAAGCTTTAACTTTAAAAATAGAACCTTAATATTTTTAATGGAGGAATTTCCCACTCACCAGATTGTGCGATCGGTTCAGATCCGAGCTTTTTAGAAATAAATTATTAATAAAAATGTGTAGCTAATTCGTAAAATAAAGTTAAATTATCAGTCAATCTGTTTGGAAAAAAAAATTAATATTTTAAATACGGTCACTTTCTCTTGCATAGTTATAAATTTCACGAAAATAACATAAATGTTTACTGAAAGAACGGTTTGAGCCGTTTTTTATTATAATTTTATGGGTTGAAGTTTCATTTTTTAAATCAAAATTTAACTATTTTGTTGAAAATTGGTATTTTATTTGTTTCAGTTTTCGTTACAGACCAGAGATTTTTATTTAAAAATAACATGATTTGTTCAAAATTCGTCCATTTTTGTTCAATTCAATGGCTTTTAATTTAAAACTTTTTTAGTTTGAAATACAAACAACTACTAAATTTTACGTTTTTTGTTGAAAATTCTTCTCTTTGGTTTAAAATATACTATTTTGGCAAAAACCAGTTTTTATAGATAAAAATTGATTAATTAAAAAATTAACTGTCCATTTTTCGTTAAATCTCGCCACTTTTAGTTTCAAAATGAACAATTAATATAAAAATTCATGTATTTTATTGAAAACTCATCTCTTACAGTTGGACATTAATCTTAATGGTAAACAATTAATCTTTTTAATTAAAAAATTATATTTCGGTTAAAAATTGAAGAAGTTTATAAAAATTCGTTTTTCTTTTCTTGAAAATTTGTCTTTTTAGATAAAATTTAATTAATTTGTTCAAAAAGATGTTTTAGTTGAAAATTCCACTTTTTGGTAGAAAATTAATCTTTTTCTTTAAAAATTCACTATTTTGGTTGAAAAATTAACTATTTTGTTCAAATCTCCTTTTTGTGGTTCAAAATTGTTTTTTTAACTGAAAATTGAACTATTTCATTTTTGATTGCGATTTCTTTAGTTGCAAATTCGTTTCTTTCGATGAAAATTTAAATGTTTAATTTATAATATAATTTTTTTGTTAAAAATGAATTTTTAAATTGAAAAATTAAGTATTGGATTTTAAGTTCGTGTCTTTTTGTTTAAATTTAAGTGTTTTTTATTTAATATTTCAAATATTTAAGATATATTCTAGTTTTATTATCAACTATTTAATGTTTCGTTGAAAATTAATCTTTTTCGGTTCCAAGTCATATTACTTTGTTAAAAGGTTACTTTTTTGGTTCAAGATTTATTATACTAATTAAAAATTCATGTCTATGACTAAAAATGCAACTATCCTATTGAAAAATTCCCTTTTTTTTGTATGAAAATTCATTTTTATGACATATAATTTAATTATTCCATTCTTGGTTGATAATTATTTCTATTTTAGTTGAAAATTCAATTCTTTTGTTGTAAATTAAACTATAATGTTGAAATTAAAATTTTTTCAATTTAAAATTTTCAATATTCCATTTTTTGTTAAATTTTTGTTTAATTCAACAATTTTGTTCAAAATTCGTTTTCTTTTAGTAAAAAATTTACCTATTTTAATTAAAAACTAAAATATTTAGTTGGTAATTTATGCGTTTTGTTGAAAATTTGCTTTTCTAGTAGAAACTAATCATTTTAGATGAAAATTCAACTATTTCTTTTTTGTTAAAAATTTATCTTTATTAGTTGAAAATTCTACTATTTGGTAAGAAAATAGAAAATTTTATAAAAACATGTAGTTTGAATTTTTTAGTACACAATAATGTTATGTGTAACATAACAACGCAAAGAAAAGTGACCAGTAATTAAAATATTAAATTTTTTCTCATCAAACTAAGTGATTGATAAAATCAAAAAAAATATCGTCCTTGTTAATTGTAACTAATTTTGTAAGACAACTAAACACGAACTATAGAAAAAAAATATTTTATGTCACAGTTTTAATTATGATTTAATTCTAATATCTTAGGGCTCATTTTTTTTCTTGCAAGATTCTCTAAAAATCTCTGGTACTTTTTTCTTTTCAAAAATTGAGTGAAGAATTATAGAATTGTCACTTTTATAAATAAAAGTTTTTTTTAAGTAAAATTGTTTAAATAAAAATGTACCAAAAAGATTTCTAGAGAATCCAGGAATAAAATGAGCTTAATGAGATCAGGACAAAATAAGAAATTGCAGCTTTTACCTGAAGAGCGAGACAAAACATAAAATCCTAAATAACTATTGTTAAATAAACAATTTCAATCTAAAATATTTTTTATAAAGTTTAACTTCCTTTCTGTTCCAACACAATTACCAGTGAATCGGTTATAAATGGAATATTTTAGACTGAAACAATTTCCGTTCGATTTTTAACGATAACATCTGTAAATTGTATAATTTTACAAATTGATAATCGTCTGGTAAAATGAATTATTGTTCTATTTTTAATATTCTAAATACAGTTCGAGTAAAAAAATACAATTTCAAACGCTTTTAGTTTTTAAATTTTTATCAATGAGATGGACAGAGATGAGGTTTTTTTTATTCTCATAAATTTCCTATCTGACAGTCTATTGGATGGACATAAATTTGCCAAAACGTTATTTGCCAACGGTTACCCGTTTACGAAAAACTGTTTCTTTATAAAAAAAATGTATCATGTACTTAAATGTTTATCGATCCGTTCAGCTGGCACCTCCGCAACGGAAAATCAATATTTTTTACATTCCATAATTTCGGGCTAATTATGGGCTAATGCCGATTTTTGGGCCGATTTTTGGGATCTTTTATTTTTCTCAAAAATCAAAATTTTGGGTTGAGGTGCTGAGTGCTCGAGCAGCTAGCACCTCCAGTATATAAAAACATTAAAATTTTTAAATCCAATCCTACCTGATTTTCGGGCTATTTTCGGGCTCGTAAAATATAAAAAAAAATTCGAAAAAACAACCCCTATCATTGATTACCGCCCCTCAATTTTAAAAAATATTTTTTTGGCAAAACAATCTATACCAGATTTTCGGACTATTTGTGGGCGCTTAAAATACACAAAAATGAATTTTCCAAAATCAACCCCTAACGTTGACAACCATCCCACAATTTTGAAAAATATTTTTTTGACAAAACAAACTAAACCAGAATTTAGGGCTATTCTCGGGCTCTTAAAATACATAAAAATGAATTGCCCAAAATCAAACCCTAACGCTGAAAACCACCCCTCAATTTTAAAAAATAATTTTTTGGCAAAACAATCTATACCAGATTTTCGGGCTATTTTCGTGCACTTAAAATATCAATAAAACAAATTTGAAAAAACAACCCCTATCATTGATAATCAAACCTCAAATCTGAACATTAATTTTTTGACAAAACAAGCTATACCAGAATTTTGGGCTATTTTCGGGCTCCTAAAAGACACAAAAATGAATTTCCCAAAATCAAACCATAACGCTGGCAACCAACCCTCTACTTTGAAAAATCATTTTTGGACAAAACAAACCACACCAGAATTTAAATTTTAAAATAATATAATATTAACTAATAATAAAATAATATATAATATTAAAATACACAACAATGATTTTCCCAAAATCAACCACTTTTTAAAAATAATTTTTTGGCAAAACAATCTATACCAGATTTTCGGGCTATTTTCGTGCTCTTAAAATATCAAAAAAAAACAAATTCGAAAAACAACCCCTATATTTTATAACCAACCCTGAAAGTTTAAAATAAATTTTTTGGCAAAACAAGCTATACCAGAATTTTCCAAAATCAACCCCTAACGCTGACAACCAACCCTCAATTTAAAAAAATAATTTTTGTACAAAAATGAATTTCCCAAAATCAAACCATAACGCTGACAACCAACCCTCTACTTTGAAAAATCATTTTACTCTTTTATTCATTCATTTCTCTTTCTCTTCATTTTACTCTACTTAAGTCTACATCAGAATCTAGGGCTATTTTCGAGCTCTTAAAATACGCAAAAATTAATTTTCCGAAATAAACCCATAAAATTTGTGCAAAATCCTTGTGAAGTGCAAAGTGAGTGTCTTAGATAATGGTATGTATCCCATTTTCTGAAAAATTATAGAAGAAATTTCAATAGATCGATACGTTTTAAGGTAAGTACTATTAACATTTTTAATTAATAAAATTATTTATAATTGACTTTTAAAAATTTGAATGCACTGTTTTCCAATCATTCACAATAAAAATCAGACATTCTTTTCAATTCGGTGTCTTTTTTGCCCCTTTATTTTTTTCCCTGTAGTTTTTAAAGTTGGAACCAAAAGAAACTCATGTTTAGAACACATCTGTTTAGCATTAAGCTGAGCATAGATTGTTTTTTCAAAAAATTATTTTTCAAAATTAAGGGGTGCTTGTCTGTGATAGGGTTTGATTTTGGGAAATTGATTTTTTGTGTATTTGAAGAGCCCGAAAATAACCCGAAATTCTGGTATAGTTAGTTTTGACAGAAACTTAATTTTCAAATTTTAGAGTTGGTTATCAATGATTGGATTTTAAAATTAAAATGTTTTTATATACTGGAGGTGCTAGTTGTTCGAGCAATCAGCACCTCTACACAAAATTTTGATTTTTGAAAAAACTAAAAGAGCCTAAAAATCGGCATTACTGTCCAAAATAAGCCCGTAATAAACCCGTAATTCTGGTGTAATTTGTTTTGTCCTAATATTGTTTTTGAACATTGCGGGTGGTTGTCAGTGATTAGGGTTTATTCTGGGAAATTGATTTTTGTGTATTTGAAGAGCCCGAAAATAGCCCTAAATTCTGGTATAGTTTCTTTTTTCAAAAAATTATTTTTCATAATTGAGGGGTGGTTGCCAGCGTTAGGGGTTGATTTTGGAAAATTCATTTTTGTGTATTTGAAGAGCCCGAAAATGGCCCTAAATTCTGGTATAGTTTGTTTTATCAAGAAATTATTTTTAAAAATTGGGGGGTCGTTATCGGCGTTAGGAGTTGATATTCGGAAATTCATTTTTGTGTATTTAAAGATCCCGAAAATAGCCCTACAATCTGGTATAGTTTGTTTTGTCAACAAATTAATATTTAAATAAGAGGGTTGGTTATCAATGATTGAGGTTGCCTTTTTGAATTTGGTTTTTTCATATTTTAAAAGCCCGAAAATAGCCCGAAAATCATTTTGATTTTTGAGAAAAATAAAACAGCCCAAAAATCGGCATTACCGCCCAAAATTAGCCCACAATTAGTCCGAAATTGAGGCGCCGGATGCAAAAAGGAGATATAGAATTATTTTGCTGGAGTGGGGAGGCCCCTATGCTCCTGTTAAATGTAACAGAAATGCGTTATGTAATAATAAATTAGTCAATTAATTCTTGCTTAGAATACTTGAGAAAAGTCTTTAAAAAAATTGTAAATATATTTTTAAGTATCGCAGAAACGTTAATGATGACATTAATAAATAGATGAATTATTATTGCGTAGGGGAAACATGTGAATCATAGAAAAAAATAATTATTTGATAAATATTCTTTTTTTGGTCCAACTATTTTGGAAAGCGTTTCTTACAAAATCGAAAAAATAAAACAATGCGATTTTGTCAAATATGTTTAGAAATTATAACAAAAACA
>JAAAKG020078314.1:0-40746 GCA_010014905.2 Druon quercuslanigerum | reverse complement strand
ATATATTAAAAACCCACACTTTAAAGACGCATAGAGTAACAACTTACAAAATATTTTCCAGTCACATAATTTCTATTTTCACAAGTTGCTATTTGGGCTAATTTGATTTATTTATATTTATAATCTTTGCTGATTTTAATTCGAAATAAGTTTCTTATGGGACATTCAAAAACTTATTAATGTAAAATAGTTACTAAAAGATTATTGAATACACGTTTAAAATTAATTTGCTTAACATGAACACTGCTGTCCCAAATTATACACAGTACAATCCAAAGCAGAGTAAAATATTTACCATTATACACCGTGCTTTAATGTCTTCAGTTAATATAATTGAAACATAATGTACTGAATAATATTTTGAAATTGTAAGAGAAAAATTATGAAAGATTTCAACAAAGAATAATTCTATTTGAAAAGCAGTTAGCTGCAATAAAAGAACAGTTAAAAGGAAACTGCGAGAAAGGCAAACGGAAAACTCCATAACAGTCGAGTTTCAAGCCCCGCAGAATGAACTTACTGACCAGAACGTTGATAAGATTTGTTATTATAACCGTTACAATTGCTGAAAGCGTAGTCGGCGACGCGAAAGTCAATCGGGTTAATCCCTAGCCATTTTCACCAAAAACCTGGGAATGTAAGAATGGTTTTCCTCGTTTTATTGGGAGCTTGGGGGCTTAAAGCCAGTTTGCAATCCGGAATTACCCCCGAGAGCTTACAAGCTCGATGTCTACATTCAAGTACTATTGCCCTCTCGCAATGAAAAAACTATTTCACAATCACGAGTAAAACAGTGGCTATGTTGACCCTATTTAAAGTTTCGTAACTCTTCAGGAAACGACAGTAGATCCGCTTATATTTTTGTTTTATTTCAGAGAACAATTCAACAATTTCAAGCTAGCGAAATTTTAATTCGAAAAAACTGGTTTTTTTTTCTCCTAGAACATTTTAAATGAGAAACCTTTGCGACTAATTAAAAATTAAAAGACTTATCATTATTTTGAACGTAAAACGTCGCTATGTATATATAAACATGTAAAACTTGCCAGTGCCTCAAGAATCATATTTCACTGTGTATAGAAAGTTCACTCGTTCTCCGAAAATTTTTTTCTGCTGTAAAGCTTTGAAATTTGCACCCTTAATACGCTGTATTTCCAGTTGAAATATAAATTTTTTACGTAAGGTAAAACATGTTAAAAGTGCTGACTTGTAAGAGCACTTTTTTCCTTAAGATCGCAAATTCGCATTTTCTTTCCAAGCATGATGATCTCCTAAATATCCACCAGGAATCAAGTCCTGTCGCCAAAAATAAAATTACCAGGCTTATCGCCAAAAGCGAAATCTAAATCCTGTCCCGAAGATGCTAGGGAAGGGATTCATCGTTCATTGACTATTCGTCACTTCGTCGCCAATGTGCCAATTCTCAGCTCACCAGCTACGTGCGGAGATCTGGGCAAGATCTCGTACATGGCGAATCGTGAGATATAAAGGAAGAAAGAAGGAAGTGAAGAAAGGGACGAAAGGGGTTGTAAAAAAGAGACAAAGAAAGGGAGGTGCAAATCGCCCAGAGCATAAGGCATACGCTATTTTATGCAACCAGTCAACGTCCCTGCGCCTTATTCAATGCCTCCAGTACCGTTTCGAACTATCCTGGCAGTTTTTCTTCAGGGTGAAGTCCCAAAGGGATTCTCCTCGATCTATTGTTGATAGAGGATGCTCAACATTTCTACATTTTCTTCTCTGTCACGCTTCGCTTACTTAAGCCTGACATTTTCAACTAACGGACAGCATACAAAATCAAAACATCGTATTTTTTCTGTCGATGCTGAGACTCGACCGTTTTATAAACGTATACAAATATGAAATTTACGGACTATCCGGACGTTTAGACTCGGCCTATACTATAAGAAAAAATATTTCATTACGTTTTCATTATGTTTAAACTACAGACAGACACGCCGTTGGGTAACAGGCTATAATTAATGAGGTCCATCTAAAAATGCCATAAGATAATACTCATAGAAACCTAATAATTTATAAGAAAAATTATTTAAGGTAGAGTTCACTTCTACGTATCTGCATGAAAATTAGGGTAATCTCCTTTTTAAAAAAAGTTTTTTATATGATGTATATTTCTTTAGGCAAGAGATGCACGATGTTTTAAGTGAAAATATGGATTCCAATTTTTTTAAATATAATGTTTATATTTTTCATTACTTTCGCATAAT
Source organism: Druon quercuslanigerum (assembly GCA_010014905.2). Lineage (NCBI taxonomy): Eukaryota > Metazoa > Arthropoda > Insecta > Hymenoptera > Cynipidae > Druon > Druon quercuslanigerum. The sequence goes on along the minus strand of JAAAKG020078314.1, from coordinate 38,518 downwards.
GTTATATTTAGTATAGTCAGTATACATTATTTAAAAGCTTAACGAAAAAAATGATGCACAGTTTGAATTAAAAGTATCTTAGTACTGAAAATCGTAAATACAGTAAATGAAAATAAAAAACTATTTCACACGTTGTTTTGATTCTAGGAGTTCTTATTGTTTTTAACCCATTAACCTCTTCGGATGCTTGTTCTTAGCCATTTGTTTGGCTTACTATTGACTGTTTAGGTTGTTTTTGTGGTTGTTTTTATAACGAACTGACTGTTACTCAGATCAGTTTCTCTCTGTTGCTAAGTAATGTTATTTTAAAACGTTTCGCCGGGCTACTTCAAACCTTTATAGTTATTATTAATCAACGGCCAATTACTAATATGCATTTTTAAGAGATGTTATGGATCGTTTCTATGGGTTAATATTAACTGGTTTTAACAGCAGTTATTGGTCGCAGCTAAAATTAGTAGTTGATCGTTTGCAGGCGTCACTTTTGACAGGTTTTATGAGTTGCAGTCTGGAAAATTATTTATATCTACGCTCCGTTATTATTATTCCATTCCTAATATAAAATATTATACCTCAAGCCGAATCTTGGTCAATCACAACACGCTTTTGCGTGTTTGTATTCTTATATAACAAAGTGTGAAGTTCTTTATTTATGAATTTATAAAAAACTATTATTTTATATTGAGCAGTATCACTTGATTTGTATTCTGCACAGTTTTGATGAGAACCAATAAGCTTATTGATTATGGGAACTAGTCAATTTAAGGATAGGCGATACATAGAAATTGGAGAACAAATCTATATATTCGATACGCCTGGCGCAAAAGTGGATATTGTTAGTTCCCTATGCTCTGTGGAATCATCAAAACAGGGGATTTCATATCGATTAGATGATAATTTTAAGTAAGAAAAGATGCAGCAGGAATTTTTAGGATTACCTCAACGCAGCGTTTTGATATTATAACTCGTTAGTTGTTTATTATTACATTTTTAGTTTTTACTTAATCGTTTTCACTATAATTTATCAATTAAAGTGCTCAAAAATTTTATAAACATGTTCCATTTCATTTCTATCCCTTTAATTAACGTTTAAAGTTCGTACGCACCATAACTAGTTTACAATATTTAGTTAATAGTTGTCCTATTCTCAAGATCTTGCAATAATAATAGTTTTTCCACCTTTTTAAATGGAACAGCGGAAACTTGCAAGACCGGTCTTCGTTACTTCGGTCTCGGCGTGCGCACACTCACACTGGGGGTATCAGCGCCTCCGTGGGCCGATCCCTTTCCAGCGCCGTACTGCTTTTCAGTACAGCATTTTAAAAAAACCATCAAAATTGGTCAATAATTGAGACTCCGGATTCTATCACCCCGCATAAAATTTGCCTAGCTGCTTTAGGCCGCTCGAGTTGGCCCCTGATGACTTGAAAATCAGTTTTCGAAAATTTAACTTTTTAACACATCACTTTGTAGAAAATTTCATGGCGCATCTTTTTTCCTTTCGCAAAAAAGTTGTAGCTTTTACTTTTTCTGTAAAAAATCAAAAAAACCTAATTTTTCAGACCAGCAAATTTACTAAATATTTTCACTTCGCCTCATTGAGAAAGTTAAAGTTCTTTATATTTTAAGATAAAAATGGGATAAATTGTCCTTCAAACTATTCTTAAGATAATGTGCAATTGAAAATTCATTGGTTTTGTTAAATAAAACAATTATAAATTTTTTCGGCAATCAGTATCAAAATAACGTAACACAATTTTCAAACGCTTTGTTTATCGAGGGAATTTTGAGTAAGCCCAAGCTTCCAGCAAAAAAAGTGCTTATTAGGATATAATTAGATTTTCTGAAAAGTTTTACCCTAATTGAATTATTCGTTTACAAAATAGGAACATTCTAATAGTGTCTCTAATAGTGCTCGACCACAGCCGTTGCCAAGGAACTATTTTTTTGTTAGGGCAAAATCATTAACTTTTTACAACTTACATTATATATACGTATTTACAGAATGATTACAAACATTTAGAAAAATATATCTCACAAAACAAATTTTTAAACAATAGAATAATTTTTTAAACGAAAAAATCAATTTTCTACTTAAAGTGATGAGTTTTCAACCAAAATTAGGAATTTTCAAGAAAAAAGTTCATTTTCAACCAAAAAGTTTAATTATCTACCAAAAAGTTATTTTTTTCTTGAAAATTTTTTAGAACTTCATTTTACTGGTTTTTATTCAAACAAAAATTGTTAGAAATTATACCACTAATGAGATAAAAATGGTTTAGAACATATTAAATACTTTTTGTAAAAACAGCATGAATAGAGTTCGTCGACAATCTTATAATGAACATGATTAACCGATACAGCATTGTAGAGAATAAATAAACAATACGGCTAATTTTTGAGGAGAAAATAAAACGGAAAACTTAGATCAACTATTTCCAAATAAATAATTACGTTAGAACTATTCTTTAGACAGTAAATTTATGTTTCGTACTTAGTAATGTGGCTAACTTTTTTGATTTCATAAATCAAGTTATGGATTGCGTAATGTGCTTGTCGACTTTATACTGAAAACATCCTTAATATTTTTAATTTATTACACAATAAAAAATTCCTGTTTCCTTTATTTGCACTAGTTTACAGTAGTATGCATATAAAATATGCCCTAAATTTTACTTATGCAAATTTTTACAAAATGAAAATAATAAAGAAAATAATCTCGAAAGTCAATAATTTACTTGTTTTTCTTTACTTTGATAATATTATTAGCCCTTTTTTTCGCTTCTATTTATTTTTCTACCTCCATTTAGAGTTTCTAGCAAACTCAATATTTACTTTTTTAGTTATTTATTTTCAATATTTATAGATTTATTTGCTTAGGAACTTAATACAATGTTCTCTAAATTTTAAGAGATGTGTAATACTTTTCTAGCTAATCTTAAAAATAAATGGAAGATGCTCTCGCTTTTTGTTTACATTATGTTTCTAATGTACACCTATTTTAGGGACATTGTATAAAAACATAGTTGTATTCTAACGGGCTGAATGGCGCGGTGCAACCTGATTCCGAAGGTTCCAATTAGGGTAAAACTTTTCAGAAAACTTATTTATATCCTACCAAGCATTGTGTTGCTGGAAGTTTGGGCTTACTCAAAATTCCCTCGATAAACGAAGCGTTTGAAAATTTTATAACAATATTTTGATACTGCTTTTCAATAAATTTATAACTTTTTTATTTAAAAAAACCAATAAACTTTTAATTGCACATTATCTTCAGGGCAGTTTAAAGGAAAAGTTCTAAAATTTTCATCTTAAAATATAAAGAACTTTGTCTTTCGGTGCGAGTTGAAGTGAAAAAAGTTAGTAAATTTGCTGGTCTGGAAAATGAAATTTTTTTGATTTTTTACAGAAACGGTAAAAGATAAAACTTTTTTAACGTCAGAAAAAAGATTCTCCATTAAATTTTCTAGAAAGTAGTGTGTTAAAAAGTTAAATTTTCGAAAACTGATTTTCAGGTCATCAGGGGCCAACTCGAGCGGCCTGAAACGGCCAGGCAAATGTTATGCGGGGTTATAGAATCCGGAGTCTCAATTGTAGGCTGCAGTAGATTATGAAGAGTAAATTCCCGATTCCACCCACTGTGCGCCGCCTCGTATACCTGCTTTATACCTGCGTGGACTGTTTGTAAGTTCGTACAGAGCCCCGAGCTGTACGGTTTTACAACGTTCTGGTGTATGCTCAAATTGATTAGTACTGTGCATCGTTGCTAGATGTTCATTATTACCAGTGCTATATGTTTTTAACCGAGTTTTTTTTATGGATTCTCATTAACTACTACTCTTTTTGGTAGTGTATTGGCGTCTTATTTTTATTTTACTGATAAAGGTCTTCGTCGAAGGGCGAAAGTTCTACATAACTTTAACAATAAAGGACCAGTAGCTAAAAAACTGAACACCGATATTATTAATAACTACATCTGGTCAACAATATACACATCAATAGAACTTTTTAAATAACAGTTCCTTAGAAATGTCCGCAGATCGTCTCTAGACTCTAGGGCTTGTTGGTTGTTGTTAAATATGATTATTGCTTGGGATTTCTAGTTATTATTGTCCTCTTCCAAGTATGGTTACATTCATTTTCCTTCTATCCTTTCCCATATTTTTAATTCCAGCATTGATAAAACTGGAATTTTATAGCATAATAAAGATATCTCTATAAATATATTTCCTGCTTAAAATTCGTTGCAAATATGATTGCAGTTTTGTAAAATAATATCTAGGAAGGAAGTTAATTCCTGATTGAAAGACGCTCGATGATATGGCTTTATGTGGTATTTGAAAGAAAGTTCAGGTTCCAGGGTTGAAAGGGGAAGGCAACAGGGTGAAGTGAGTGTTTCTGTCGAAAGTTTCAAAGATTGAATACGCTTTCTCACGATGAAAGAAAACGTTGCAGGGTCTGTATGCGAAAAAGTAATATGTATGTCGTAGACAGGCAAAGAACGTTAGTGAAAGTTTAGTTAAAGAAGCGAAGGATGGAGCGTTTGGGGATGAGTTCCGAAGCTTTTTCGCCGAGACATTACATGAAGATGTGAACGTGATGCTGAGCGAACCGAGCGGAACTTTAAAATAGCCGTAGCATCGAATGCTAGTGGAATTTGTATAGTGTGGGGCTAAGCTAAAATTTTGAGGCGACTTACTCATTCCATTTCTGCCTATCTCTCCAACTTCTAAAAGCCCCTCAGCTGTTCTAACTATATGAGTTAAAAACTTTTGTTTCATCGCGCGGAAATATATTCTTAATCTTGTCAAAATGGCCAAGTCCAAAACTTAGTCTCTTATTTTAGCTGCAAGCTTTTTACACGTGTTTCGATAGCATTCATGTTCCATAATCCCTTTCTTCTAAACAAGTCCAAGGGTTGACTTATTTACAGATCATTATATGAGTACAACTCCTCCCAGAGGAACAGATTATCTAAGAATATAAAATATTTTTTTGTTAATCATGCATCTGAAAACTAATATTATGCAGTCTTAATTTATTGTTCGAATATTAAATTCTAATCATTGTGGAAATCAAGGTTTCGAAGAGAATACATTTTGAGATAGAGAAATAAAACTATTAAGACAGATGACGCGATTTGAAAAAAAATACTTATACCAAGTTTCAGAAGAAAAATATTATTTGTTATAGAAGATACACAATTCACAACTTGGAAGAAAATAAGTGAATTAATTACATGTTTTTCTTTGACTCCCTATTTTTAAGATAAGATAAATACAGTTTTTCTAATTTCGAAAAAGGCACTTTCATTTCCATCATACAATATGAGATTTTTTTCTGAATCAAGTGAATAATTCGAGACTTTTTAAGAAACGCGTATATTTCCAACAGTAAAAACTTGTCGTACATAACATCATCAATTACTTTGCAAAGCTTGAGGTTTCGTAAACTAAGCTTATGTGTAGCTTTCCTTTTCTCCAGAGAATACATAATTTTCTTCTTGCAACAGGAATAACATCTTCTAAAGAAAAGATTCTCTTCACTGAACGAAAATTGCATTACTGCATAAACTTTTCTTGACAAAAAGGTAAATAATGAGCGATGATAAATTAATTAGTAGAAAAATTTAAAGTAAAGTACAAAAGCAAATTCTTCTTGCAATTTATATTTAAATTTTAATTAACATGTGTCTACTCGTTCATTTTCTCGTTTCAATTTATAAAAGATATGTGGACATAGCGTTCATAAAATTTAACAAATAATAAATTGATGTACAGAATTCCTAAAAAATAAAACCAATAATCCAACGACCAAGTTTAGACAACCATATAATTTTCCTCTTTTGTCATTTAACAATTAATAAAAATTTTCCTAAAAAAGAAAAGAAAAAATTCTTTTTTGGGACAAAAAATGAAGAAGAGAATAGAAAAATGAGATTGCAAACAACCGAATCTCTTCTTCTATTTCGTTGCTTTTTCTACCTGTTTACAGTGTATATGAGTGCTGAAATGTTGTTGATTATTTTTCACAAATGTCTTTTTTTGTTGTTGTGATTTGATAATAATAAAAATAAAAAAAGACGAAAAAAATAAAACTGAAAAGGACGGAGATTTGGCTGGTTCCTTTCTTATCTTTCTTTCCTATTTTTCACGTTTTGTTAAAAAAAATAATGATTTCATTTCTTTCTTAGAAATTTTTTATCTCATTACTAAATTACAAGCGAAACAGTTTATGATGGTTGTAAAAATTTGGTCGTTTCATTGTTGGTTTTAGTTTCAGAAATTCTGCACATTAAATTAATGATAAGACGTTAACTAGGTTTATAAATTTGCTTTTAATTTAATTTAAATTTTTTTAATTTAAATAAAAAATTAAAAATATTGCAAACTTATAAAAGGCCTAAAATGAGTATAATTTTTCTTTAGACGTAATTGTGTTTCGTTGCTAACAATTACTTTGAGCGATTCTTTGGACATATAAAAAATCTATAATTTTGCAGATAGAAACAATGGCAAACTATTTTTGTTTTTTGGTATTCAAATTACCTGTTCTGGCATGCAGCAGTTTAACATCAAAAATTAAAGAATTCATGGATTGCAAATTGAGCTAATCACTGTAAGTTTGATGTCATCACTGATGCAAAAATGAACTGTTTGGAGCTTCTGCTAATTAGCTTAGGTAGATGCGGAAAGCAGATACCATTTTGCGGTAAATACTAGATTACTCAATAACTAATCGCCTACATGTATCGCTTACCTCGATACTCTGGCGTATAATTGGACACTAAAGCGTTAGCGGATAAGCTCGTCCTCTCGAGTGTGCTAGATTTCACTTTCGCTTTATATCAAAACAAAACCAAATAACTGCTCTAGCACGTTCCAGGGAAACAGTGCATATGCACAAATTATTACTACATTTATTGGTGTTTTTATTTCTTCCAAATTCAGAAATAACCCGAATAACGCACAGGCTACGCGTAAATCATGAAAGTGCAATTTTTCTCTCTGAAATTCGAGATTGAATTCAATATTGAAACGAATTCATATGTGTGTTTTAAATTTTATATTCCCTGCTCCCGTGTAAAGAATTTTTTGGAATTTTTTTTTTGTGTATGAAGTCGATAAATTGTTGAATGCTAAACCCGATCGTAAATTCTATTCATACTGTCCGAAAATCTGCACTGACATATAATATCGCTAATAAGAGAGGCAATTAAGTATTTCGCAAGGTTTTCGATGGCTTAACTGAAACTAATATTTCGATAATGCAGCTTATTAAAACAAATGTTAGCCTTTTGTTTCAGCGATGAATAATTACTCCGTCCTGCGACGAGAACAATTTTATTTACCTCCTGGAATGCAACTTTTAATTACACGAAACCCCATTAAAATATTTGCTAAGTTCTTCGCTTCCTTTTAATTTCGCACGCAGACTCTGTGGAATGAACCCCTTTCCAAGGAAAATATAGCCATGCGACAATTATGATACAAAAAGCTTTTCTGAACTTGAATTAAAGACTTTTTTCAAAATTTATTAATACAGGAACTATCTTTAACAAAACAATATTTATAAAAGTGGTTTTATGTGTAAGCCCACATGATATTTTCTTTGATAATAGAAAAATATATGCACACAAACCGAAGGCACCGCATAACGGTTCAAGGAGTTGACAACTAGATTATATAAAAAAATGAAAACTAATTATTGCGTAACGTTTTGATACGATTTTCGAGCTCAATTTGATACATGGTCATTTTGTGTTATGTAATGTTATTCGAAGCAATGAGAAAGGTCCCTAGCGACGTACAAAACCTTGAACCACTCGGGTAATGAACAGTATTCTTGCGATTTTCTATGCGGCCACGCTGAATAAATATTTGTATGTTACTCTGATACGTTTAACGAAATTTAGCTTGAGGTTTACAACTTTAATCAAAGCGTATTTATTAAGATTAAAAAATATATATAATAAATTAAAAATGTTTAATTTATAAGGTGTAACTTTTAATTCCACTAGGAAATTTTAAACGAAATTAAGGCCTCTGTAAAGCATTATAAAACTGTTATTATTTAGTTAATATTTGACAATATTTTTAACTTGCACAGTTTTGGCACACAGAGCATTTCTAGTAAACTTATATTTCTTGAAAGATAATGTACTTCTCAGGCCAGGAATAAACAGAATGTAATAATACTTAAAAAGGAAAAAATACATTAAAGCCTTTAATTTATCTAAACATTTGAAAAAATTTTTTTAATCTCAAATTGATTACAAATAATAGAATATCAGCAAAAACATAAACGACGTAAAACATTTATTAAAGTGAAAAGTTATCAGAATAATCAACATGTGTAATTTTTTAGGGAACTTTTAGGTTCAAAAACAGTTAATTTAAATAGATGCGTATTTGTATTCTCAGAATCTATGCATTAAAGCAAAAAATCTAATGATAAAAAATGTTTGTTTTTACATGTAGAATAAGTTTTTTTTAGAAAAAATCCTTTGGCAATTTTTTTCGTTTTTAACCATTTCATATTATTTTATTAAATTAATATTTTCTAACTTTTATACATAAAAGAATATAGAATACATAGATAAAATCCTTCCGACCTTACTTTATTTGGCGCTGCGTTCGCTGAGCTTTCATCCCACGGAAATGACAAATGGCATGACTGGATATAATGTACAAAAAAGCAACCAAAACATAGAACGATAAAATTGATTCGCGCGCGGTTATTAAGTGATTTCCATGACCATTTACTTTTTATATTATTTTTTTCTTGTCTGTAACATAATTTATCATCGAAAAAATGCTTCTTATCAGACCTTAAAATGTTCAAATACAGGGGTAGGTAAAGCTATTTGCACACATATTTTTTAATGACTGATTGAGTTCTCTTAAATTTTAATTATGCCAACTAAGAACTTGTTTCTATGAAGGGCTGATTGCTCTCTAAATTTTGTAAAAAATGAGCTCAAGATGAAGCCAATTTAAATATTACACTCTCATCCTGAGAAGATATTAGATTAGTGTAAAATTTGACACCCCCCCACCCCGGTTTTTGGCAAATTTCCAGGTTTTGAGAAACCCCGAACCGAAAAAACAGGTTTTTATGAATGTGTCTGTATCTCTGTCGGTATGCATGTCTCTCTGTGAGCAAGATTAGTTTCGAAAGAATCGACAGATTGGATTAGCATTTGGTACACTCTTTTAGTGTCCAAAACCAAAGGTGACGTTCGTTATCCAGAAGTTTTGGATAAAAATTCGAAAAATAGCGAAAAGAGAGCGAAAAGAGAGAAAAAAGATTTTGGAAATTTTGGAAACCATTCTTTACCAAATTTGAAAATTATATGCGCGTGTGTTCATAGTCCTCTCAAACTCAGACAATTTATCCTGATGACATTTTTCGATAACGAAAACGAACTTTTTCAGCAAAACAAAGCACGAAACGAAAATCTGTCAAGGCAAGAAAAATGTTTATCATAACAAATTTTTGAAATTTTTCAGAAAATTGAAAATTCAAATTTTTATTGCACAAAAACACTAAAAACAAGAATTCCATTTTGCAGTTAAACTATGCAAGATACGACAAATGATGATTAAACCAAAATTGTGCGCTCAAAAAAAGATCTACAAATTTGTAATTGGTTACATTTTGATGGAATGTGTAGTTTTTGATTTATTCTTTAAAAAAACATAACCAGTGAAAAAAGCTGCCCGCTGAATGGGGACATTCTCATCAAAACGAGCGTGGAGCGCGAGGTTTACATAATTTTTAAACGAAATATCGAGCTCGAAGCGCGTGTGTTATGATGAGAATGTGTTCGTTAAGGTCAATAGAACCTTAAGTAAATTAGTTCTTCTCTATATGTAAAACTGACGTAATTTAAACAAAAGCATGTCATAAAGATGAACCTTGCTTAGACTGAATTAGCCCGCGAAGCGTGTAATAGCGAGCACACGAATTGCGAAAACCTAGAGCATCCGAGCGTAAGGCATGATGCAAATGTGTTCGAGCGCGCAGCGATAGGTGATTACATTACCGAGCGCGAAGCGCAAGACCCCACAGATGCGCACCCCGGCCCGCTCAAAACCGCGAGCTGCGCGCGATGCGCACGATGAGAATTCCTCCGCAAAGCGGGCAGATTTTTTTAATATACATTGCAAAAATAGTTTTAATTGCAATGTTTTCTTAAATGTTCAATAATTTACGAAACATACAACAGTTTTAAATATTCTTAGGTTCATTTTGAAGCTATTTTTTCACCGTATCACGACAAATGTAACAAAAAGGTTGGAAAAATTTCAAGACGCCTTAGCTGTAGGCAAATAACAATAAAAATAAATATATTTTGAGAAAATTTTATAGAAACTTCATGATTATTTTGTATTTTTCATATATTATACAAAAATATTTTTGTTACCAAAAAGAATATTGAAAATTTTCCAACTTTTTTGTTATAAATTCAAGTTCTTGCAAATCAATAAGATAATTTTCACGATATACACTCAGAAGCTGTTGTGATGTGGTGAAACTATGGCTTCAAAATTAGCGCAAGAATATCTAAAATGTTGATTGTTTCGAAATTTATTAAATATTTAGGAAAACATTACAATTTACACTATTTTTGGAATATCTTTTGTCAAAATAAACAAATTAGCTTCACCCTGGGCTCATTTAATATAGAATTTCGTGACTAATCAACTATTTAAGGTATTTTTTTGATTTAGCATAGTTAAAATTAAGAGAACTTAATTAGTTATCAAAAAAGAGGTGTGCGAAGACTTTCGCCCAACTCTGTAAGAAAACTTAAATGTAGAGTTTTATCGCACGCAGAAATATAAAAATTGTTAAAAGAATTAAGTACGTTAGAGACCGCGTATTCTAAAACCCTTTATCTAAATTTGAGCAACCCTTTTTTTAAATCCGCATTTTCTGTACTTTCTGCAGTATAAGGCTGGAAACGTTTCAAGCGTAGCGTATTATTTTCATTCGGTGTTGTTGAGTTTTAAGCCATGAAGCCTAGAATATAATATAAGAGAGACATTTTTCAGGATATCAAAGTATTAAACACGAAGTTATACGATATAAAAGGAGAGACACTGCTAATCCGGCTTTCTGGTTTAGGCAGGAAAAATTGTCGGTTTTATCAATGGAGAGCATGCAGAACTTTATCCGCTGAGAATGACAAAAATACGCGAGGACTCCTGATCTCCTTTAATATGCCGGCGATATCGCTGTTATCTATATGTATATTTCATTTAGTATGGCCAGCCGCTTTTATTACTCATGCCTTATCTTCAACTGACAAGACCGTAACCTACCTACCTACCCTCTGACAAAGGAAGAGTGCTCGGATGAAGTGAAACTTTACTTCCCATCCGGTCGGCGCGTTTTTGCAGCTGTAGATAACGAAAGGCAGTGATTGATAACGCCATGTTCCTCAAACAAAAAGTAGCAAATTTCACTTTTCAGGAGCAAGGAAAAGAATCTACTCTGTAACTGAATGTTGGTGAATCCTACGGGATGTTACTTTTTGTCGTCTCTTTTATTTCGTCGTGGGAAACACGTATAATATAATGGTTACCTTATACGATATTCTACGCGTATTCTTGAAAAAAGGGTTCGTATTTATTCAGTGACAAAAATATAATATCTTCTGTCGAATTTGACGAAAGTATAGAAATGAGATGTACAACAAAGTTGCTCAAGATGTGGGTTGCTAAAAAAAACTGAAAAACCTGGAAAACCGAGAAAAGACATGTAATAAAGGTTACACTTCACATCTCATTTTTAATTTCTGAATCAATACGAAATGATTTTTTTACTTACAAAAATAACATGATCGACGGGATAATCACTCTTGACATCTAGTATAAATGCTACAAGACTTCGTTAAATGTGTATTATAGCATTGTGAAATTATTAAAATCTTTCTACAATCTGAAAAATCGTTGCAAAATTTTCCAAATCTTCTGAGGAACGACGAATCTATTCCAGGTCAAACGGGCAGGACAATTATAAGTCACAAAAACATTCGCCTCTTAAGTGCTCGTAAGTATGATGCTTTTTTAGGAAATAATATGAGACATGTGCACTCTACCGCTTTAAGTAAAATTCTTTTTCGCAAAGTTACTAAAATTTTAAATTTAAGGGTTATCTTTAAAAAAATACAAGCTTTTTCTTTAAATCTTAATAATTCTAGATTAATTTTTGTTCAAATTTATTTGCTCAATAGGTAATTTGGTTTTTTACTGGTTGAGAGATTTTTCTTAAAAAAAAATAAATTTTGCATTTTTTGCAACAACGGATACCACAAATGGCTAATAAAAGTTTTCTCGTTCAGAAAAGATTTACAAAAAATAACTTTTACTATTTTATGATACTTGATATCGTTCGCGAATAAAATTAAAAACTTCTCATAAGAACAAAAATAATTTGTCTCACATAAAATACACAGAATATATACTTGATACAAGCACAAAATTAAAAATAAATATTGGATAAAATGAAAATGTAGATGAAGTCGAATTCAATAGGAAACCCCACTTTATTTGTTTCATGTAATATTTTTTTACAGAATCGTGCTTATAAAAGGAAAATATGTTGTATGTTTTATGAAAGCGAAATCAAATCAGAAAAATACTGGGTCTGAAATATTTTCAAAACTTTAAAATCCATGTGAAAGCTTTTAAATTTTTAAAGTCTATGAAATATTTATGAAATTATTTAATTCTTTGAAATATTTTTAAATCTATTGAAATATTTGTGAAATCTTTTCTCTGTTTTAAAATTTGTCTCAATATTTTGAAATCTTTGTACAATTTTTGATATCTTATTGAAATCATTGAAATTTCTAAAAATCTACGGTAATTTGTTTTGCATGAATTCTATTTCCGAGTAAAGTCTAAGCAATATGCTGGGGTTATATATACTTTGATTTTTTCCCGTCTTTCTCGACGAATTTTAATTTTACTCTTCCAACAATTTTAGCCGCTTGAAATTTCGTCTCTATTAATTCTAAATTTTTGCTTCCGTTTCCAACACATGAATTTTCTCAACTTTCTGCAGCTTCATCGTGTCTGGACAGGCTAAAAAAATGCATGGAACACGGTGCTTCGCTATATCGTCGAAGTGCTCATTATCTACTGATTTTTTAAATGTATATATGGTTCGTGTAATTATCTCCAAAAAAAGAAAATTTACTACATTAAAGGAAAAGCAAAAAGTATCAAATTATTTTTTCAAACTAATATTTATTTCAGCCAGTGTAAAATAACTGAGCGAAGCAATGTTGCTATTTGGTGGTTGATATATAGTCAAATGTCAAATATATAGTCAAATGATTATAAATCAAGAAAATATTTTTTTTATACAAATCAAAGTTGATCAATGTATTCATTAAATTCCTTATATTAGAATAAAATTACTGCTTTTATTCTAACAAAAATTTACCATATAAATTTAACGTATGACGTGCGTTCCGTCTTTAAATATCAATACTTCATTGAAAAGTATGTTGTTGAATATCCTTAATAATTTTAATAGGATAACAATATTTTTGAAATGCGCATATAATTAATTGTATAAATAGTTTTGAGATAACAATACTAAATTAGAATGTACGCTGAATGTTGTTCAATGTCTTAAGTGACCCTACTGGCTGTTTTAACAATATTCCCAACCGCTGGCGACGGGCGGAACGCATCTGTTTCGTTATGAATATTCACAATAAATTCCATTAGCCTAATAACAAACAAGGTCTTTTATTATTTACTACACAATCGCCATCTCTCTAAGATCGCTCTTCTTAATCCTCTATTATATATCGATTATTATTCTAAGAATTCATTAAAAAGTTCCGGTATAAGTGCTGTATTGAGATTATTGTCTTGATCCATTGAAATGACCCAATAACCTCATGAACTTGAGGATGTGCATTTGTCGAGAGAAGAACATCATGGAAAAGTATTTATTTTTGAAAATGTGTACTTTAGCAGAGAAAGATTCATGGATGACTAAACCGACAACCTAATTACATGCAGACCAGACAATAAAAACCTTTGAGGGAAACTGATTCATGGAAAACAAATGAAGGATTGACTATTTCAAATATTTTCCTGCACGCTTGCATGTTGCCAAAATCAAATTGTGAAAATGTAGGTTCTTCTAAAATGTTAGCTCAAGATCGAAAATTAATAGGCATATAAAATGTCCACTTAGGAATGCCTGCTAGAATAATAGTTACGGTGTAACTCTTGACATTTGCCCACCTTGTTTTGCTTTATTCACCGTAATATTCTGTTAGATAGGACTAAATAAACATCGAGGCTTGACCATGAACACTGAGTCTTCATTGACCCAGCCTCCTTTCGCATATTCGCTCCACCTATTTAAAAGTTGCCAGCCGCCGACTACATTTTAGTTCTTTCCATTGACGTTTGTCAACTGAAATCACACAGCTGCCTAGGCAACTGTTCTTGGCAATAACCTTTGCCGATCATCAAGTTTTTGTTATTATCTTTTATCTATTACCTTCTTTCGAGTCTCTTTCGAGAGTCGTTAATTGCAATTGACGAGTCTCGTTTTTTTCAGAATTTGCAACAGATTGCACCAGTATTCAAAGAAGGGTGTCCAGCTGGTTTATTTAAATTTCACCCAAACCCCATTTTATTTTAACGTTTCTTAATATTATAAATTCCAAGCAAACTATGTTGGCTTTTGGAATTAAAAGAATATTAGTTATTAACTCTTTTTATTATAATGTCCGCATTATATCTCTCATCATTTGTAGAATAAGGGTAACTGTCATGAGCATTTACTTTCATAAATTTTACTTTAAAAATCATTATATTATTAACACTGTTGTTTAGCCTTTATATTTCAATTATAACTACATAAAGTACAATTTAATCTACTCTTTTTGGAGTGCAAGAAGATTTTATATTTACGTTGAATATTCGTTCACGGCTTGTCTGAATTGAGCCCAAACTTGATTTTTGTTTCGTTTTTTTTTGCAGTATGCATGACGGCTATTTTAAGATCAGAAGCGAAAAAAATCGATATTATAAATTTTTTTAAATCGAGTTTTTCCCTTTCCCATTTAAAATTAGGTTTAAGCCCAATAAAGGCACTTCAAAGACCGATTTTTTGGAGGGTTTCTTAAATATGCAAAGACTCATTTAATGAAAAAACCGAAAAATTGATACATAATCTAATTTTTAAAATGTATTTTTCTTCAAAATGGGATTACAACCATTGCAAAGATTTTTGCGCAAAGAAGAAGTATTTCATGTTGAAAACTGCATATCTGTATGTAAAAAGATTGAGTAAAGTACATTTTTTTTGCCTGATTTAACAGAACGACACAAATTTTTTGAAGTCATTACTTCTGTTGGCACGGTGTGAACTGCCTAAACTGGATGAGGCTTAAGGGTAACGTTTCCCTTTTACTATATCTGCTTCGCTTCTCACACTAACTGAATCTTTCAATACCTCTCCCTTTCTATCCCTCCTTCGCTTCTACCACTTCTCTCCCCCCCCTCCTCTCTATCATTCTCTCCTTAGCTTCTTCCACTTTGCTCCCCATCGCCCCCTCTCTCTTGCACTATTTCGTTTTATCCCTCTCCTCTCCCCCCCTCTCTCTTTCTCGATCGTCCCCTTTCTCTTCATCCTTTACTCTCATACTCGCACTGATACTGTGACAGAATTAGCAGTGTAAAGCGGCTTGCGCTCTTCTTGAAAGTAATAGTTCGTACACGTGCGTGAATTGATTTGAGATTTTGTGTGTCATTACTAAAATGTTATGTAATCATAAAATGCATTTCAACTAATTTTTAAGTTTTTGTTTTGTTTCAGTTTATCATAGACTTCTACTCGATGAAATGGATCCAATCAAATGAATTTATTGCTTTCATGACATATTTTCTGCAAATTTCTATTATTGAGGATTTCAAACTATGAAAAACTTTTAAGTAATTGAAAGTGGTTTTGAAAAGATCAATAGTGCATTTAACTTCGAAGCACGTAGAAATTAAAATGAGGGATCAGAATTATTCTCTGTGACTACAGGTACTGCAAGAATAGCTAATTTTTCAAAGAAAGTTTTATCGATTACCAGCAACTTCACGAGGAAGTCATTAGAGAGCGGGCTTTCGTTGACTTTAGCGGAACTGTTTAAAGCGGAATCCGGCCCGCAATATTTTCGGTTCAAGACACTTTGCGGTGGTAAGCGTAGTTGAATTAGAAAGCGCATTCCCCGGTTGGTGCTTATCTCCTCCGCACGTTCCCCAAGTCAGCAGAAGAAATTTCCATTAGCGCCGAAGGGGTTTACCTCTGTTTGTGCACAATTATTCGTTTAATTACTTCCTTATTTACGAGTTCATTTGTTGTTCCCTGTGCAGTCTCTTCCTGTAGTGTACTATTCTTATCTTTAGCAAGGCTGATTTTCTCAATTTCCCTTTAGACTCTCTCATACATTAAATAGTCAAAATTTTTTTGCATGTATCTAAATAGAAACAGTCTAGATATAAAAGTCGAATTTATCCATTTGTTCATGGAACTAGAAATCAAATACGCGCGCGATTAATTATTTTCTCGTTACGCAGTTTTTGAATAAAGATATAAAGTTATTCTTCATGAAACATTTTCAAATTTCATGTTATCTATGATCTAAATTCTAAAATAATAGTTAAAAAAAGTATGGAAATGTTTTTGATAATTAAGAAGAATTGTTATAAGAGCGTTAACATGTGAGGCCACGTATCAGGGGGGAGATGAAGTATTTTTTGAAGCGTGGCTTACGTGTCTAAACATAGGAAAGCTGGTGACATGAGGTAGGGTGTGCCTAACATTTTTAAAACATTTGTGAAATTAATTATGGTTACGGAATTTCCCGTAACTCTAACCCCTTTTTCAGGCCGTTCAGAAGAACTAGAATAAAGGATTCGGGAGGAAGTTAGAAAAGTGGGATGTGATTATGATGAGTGAAACCTGGGCAGATGAGAAAGACTGGAAGAAGATAAAAAGGATGTTGCCGAAAATTTATGTATGGACAATGCAAGAAGCAAGAAAAGAACACGTTAAACGGAGAGGTATGGGCGGCATGGTGTCAGGGGTAAGAAAAGAATTAGCAGTAAAAGGTAGAAAATATGGGGACAGTGATGGAAGGATGGAACAATGGTAGGAAGGATTATATTTGAGAAAGTCAAAATAGCGGTGGTTTCTGTATATAGAAGAAGAGGTGACGAAGAAGGCTGGAGAGTAATAAGGAGGTGGATGGAGGAAAAGAAACAAGATCTGGTTTCAATAGGAGGGACCTAAATGCTTGGACTAAAGGAGGCATATATAAGGAATTCCAAACATAGAGAGACGGACCGGGAGGGGAGGAAGTTACTAGACGTGATAGGCCAAACAGGATGGTTTATATGTAATGCCAATATAAAAGGACATGAGGAAAGGGAGATCACATTCACAGGAAAGGGAGTAACAGTAATAAACTACATCTTGGCTGAAGAAAGAATGCGGTATATGATAGGGAGCATGAAGGTGTCAAATGAGATAGGATCCGAGCACTTCCCGGTCATAGCTACACTAAAAAGAGGTGGCAGTAAATACGGCAGAGGGAGAAATACATTGGGAGAAGAAAAGAACACGAAAATAGGAGTCTGAAGGATAGATAAATTAAAAGATTTTAAACGAAAGATGGTGAAGAAGGTGAATGATGAGCTGGGTACTAAAGAAGAACGAGTAGGGGGAAAGAGAGGCTGGTGGAAGGAGGAATGCTGAGAGAGTAAAAAGAGAATGAAAGAGTGTGTAATAAAATGGAGAACATGAGAAATAAAGAAGGGGGAGTATATTAGGAGAAAAAAACATGAGAAGATGTTGGAAAGAAAAAGACAACGGGGAAAGGAGGAATATAAGGCAAAAGTAAAAAAGGCAATCAAAGAAAGTAGGGTGTGGGCTGTGATAAATAGGGATAGAGGAAGAAGGAAGAGCGTTAATGAAGAAATAGAAATGGAGGAATGGACGGATTATTTCTAGGGTCTATTAGGGGGAGAGAAAAATAAGAGCAAAGAGGAAAAGAGAAGAAGTGGATAAGGCAATACATAGGCTAAAAAGAAATAAGGCAGAAGATGGGATGAAGAACGAAGCGATAAAGTATGGAGGAGAAGGAGTTACGGATGGGATGCGGAAGATCTGCAACAAGGTCTGGAAAGGAGGAGGGTGGCCGGAATAGTGGATGAGAGGACTGGTGGTACTGCTTATTAAGAAAGGTGAAGAAAAGAAGGTAAAGGAATACAGAGGGATCACCCTCATGCCAGTAGGCTGTAAAATATATGCGGAAATCTTAAGAAAAAGGTTGGAGAGTCAGGTAGAACAAAAAATCCCACACAATAAGATGTGATTTAGAAAAGGGATGGGCACTATAGACAACATCTACGTACTTAAACTACTTACTTAACAGAAATTTAGGGATCAGCGTTTGACTGAGTGGGCAGAAAAGTGCTGTGTCAGGCAATGAAAGAGAGGGGTGTAGAGGAAACCTTTATGAGAGGATAAAAGAAATGTTTACTGAAACCTGGATTGGGGTGAAGGTAGGAAGGAAAAAAGAGCACATTTTCTGGACAGGAAGAGGTCTAAGGCAAGGGTGCCCGTTTAGCCCGTTGCTATTTAATATGCTGCTGGCTGACTTAGAGGAAAAGCTAAAGGAAAATGGGAAAGAAGGAATGGTTTTGGGTCATAGCGAACTGCACTCTCTAGCATACGCAGACGAGGTAGTTCTATTAGCAGATGAGCATTAGTTCATTAGCAAATGATGAGAACGATGAGAATTTGAAACTTCGAAGAGTATGTGGGTACAAAAGCATGGAAGGTGAACGTAGATAAGACAAAGGTGATCTGCTTGATAAATAGAAAGAGCAAAATAAATTACGTTTGGAAGATGAACGGACAATAAGTGGAAATTGTGGAAGAGTTCTGTTACCTGGGTTTTTAGTTTGGGGCAGAAGGGGAAAACGAGCTACAGGTGAGGAAAATAATTGAATGTGAGAGTAAAGTGATAGGCTAAGTACGGGGTATAGGAAAGAGAAGGTTCAAGGACGATTGAAGAATGAGGGTCTGGTTTTTTGACGCGTTGGTCTGAGCGGTGTTGTGTTATGGAGTGGAGATCTGGGGATGGAAGGAACATAGGAAAGTAGAGAGCATGCACGAGGGATTTTTGAGATGGGTAACAGGGGTTAGCTGGATTTGCCCATGATACATGTTAAGGAAAGAATTGGGGAGGGAAAAAATGCTTACTAGACAAATTAAGAGAGCTTGGAGGTTTGAAGAGAAGCTAAAAAGGGGAGAGGGAAGCAGAATAACACAAGCATGTTTGGGCGAAATTCGGAACAATGAGGTGAGAGGCAATTTAGGAAATTCAAAATGGGAGGAAGAAGGGAGAAAAATGAGAGGTGTTTGAAATATACGAGAAAGGGTTATGAAACAATAGATGGTATATGATGGTGAAAGGTTTGGCAGAACCAGAAAATCTGCAAAAAATAAAAAAGGATTAATAGATGAAGAGGAGAATCTATGTAGAGTATGTAGATACGAAATTGAGTCTAGGATATCACTCCATATCATGGATATGGAGTGATGTGGATAATGAAATTAGAAGAAATAAGGAAAATAGAGGGAGTAGGACAGAGTCAAACAAGTAGTCCTTAGAAAGGACAGTAAAAACCAATTTTTTTTCAATTTCTTGTGAAATGCATTTTTATGGTAAAAGGAAAAGGAAGCCCTGGATGACCGCCCGTTTTTAGAATTAATATTACTTTTCTTTACACTAAGGTGAAATAGTAGAATATAAGTAGTAGTTAAGTTAGACTAAGGATGGTATTGTAAATATATGTACAGGGAGCGGAGGCCCTCAAACACGTAAATGGGAGAGATTCACTACGCACATAACCATAAACACTTCCAAATACTATATAATATTTTTCTACTATCTACACAATAGAAGCTTTTTATTCTTGTTCAAAACTACCAAATTCTAACTACCAACCCTAACATGGCCTAAACATGTTTAAAATGGAAAGCTTGATTTGTAAACTGAAACGATTTTTCTTTACGGCAACCGATTTCGGTGAAAAATACAAACATATCTTATTTTTAGGGAAATATTGTAAATATTATTATGATTCGAATGATTTTTTTATCAACAACAGACGCAAATAGACAGAAAATAATGCCATAAAACAAAAATTATTTAAAATTCTAATCTCTTTTAAACCTAATGTTTCGTGAAAAAATAACTAATTTCAGCCTACAAGTGTTACCATAAACTAAAATTGTTTCAAAATTGTAAATCTTTTACGAAATTTATACCGATTACAAATGGAAAATATGAACATGGACTAAATTGTTTAAGCCATTGTTACCTTCTTTGAAAACCTATTTTTTTACATTAAAAATACATATTTCCGGTGTAAAATGCAAACAAACCCAAAAATTTTACAAAAATTGTACATTTTTTGACTGAATAAAGATTTGAAGAATATTTTGCTGATTATTTGAGAAATTTTTTTTCATTAAAACTACCAATTTTCCAGAAGAACTTAACTTAAACTTAAATTGTACAAAAAGTGTTTATATTCTTTTAAATCTCATGAATTATTACTAAAAATACCGATATTTGGAGTAAAACGTGAAAATAAGACAAAAAATTTCATATGTACGGTTTCTGTCAAATTTTACAAAAATTTATTTTTTTAAATTACACATAAATCTTCTTCAAATTAAAATGATTTTTTTTTAAATACAATGCCCAGGTAACAGACACCAACATTATCTAAGTTTTTAAAAGCTTAAATAAATTTTTTTTTTAATGTCCATTTTGGTAAAAAAAACCTTCTGACATAAAGAAAAAAAAACTGATTGTTGAAATTTGTAAAATATTTCAAATTGTTATTTCTTTATTAAAACTACCCATTTCCAGTGTAAAATTCGAACCTTGGCTGAAAAGGTTGAAGCTAGGAATCTCGAAGATCATTTTTGTTCAACAAAGCTGATTTCCTTTTTAGAACATTAAAAAAATCTAAAATGGTTCAGATATGTTGAATATTTCTCGAAACTTTATGATAACGAAAAGCCTGTCCAGTTTGTAATACTAATCATTTTAAGATTATCAAGAGATATCGTTACAACGTTTTATTTTGATATGATAATTTTTGTAGTATTCCCACTGTACTGTTTCCAGACGTATTTACTATATATTGTACACCATGTACAGACAAAAATAAGAACATAATTTTGTTTCAGGTAATTCTCTTACAAAATCATTTTGAGCTTCAGCTGTGTTCGATCCCTTGATGTACTTAAAAACCGAAAAATTATTGTAATCACTTTTAATATTCGTATTGCGCAATATCAAACAATTTGGTGAAATTTTGTTTTAGTATATTTTCACGCCGTTTCTCTGTTTAAAGTAAAACTTTATTTTTCCTATGATATTATTAGCTTTCAAGATCTTAAAGGCATGATGACATGATTATCTTTCTGGAAAGGAATAATAAATAATTATATGAAATGAAGTTTTGCTGTACGTATGGCGTTGAACTTCTCTTCCAGATGTTTCACTTCTATCGTCAATTTTAATGTCTGGTTGGCAAACTTTGTTTTGCCAGAACACACAACAGAGCAGAGCGTTCGGCATAACCTAATTTCTAGATCAACTATTCACGTTCGGTTAATGTAACTGCGAAATTCAGTTAACTCTCTCACAAGTGGCTCTAGAATTTATGGAATTTAGGTATTCGATCCGCAAGAGGTTGAAAGCATGCATTTATATCTGAAAGTCATACTTTATGCGATGATTGAAGAGACAATTTTTGAATTATTTTGTTTGTTTTTTTGACCTTTACACATAGGAACTACATGAGTGACGATTTTTAAAATTGAAAAAATCTGCTCTAGATATTACGAGGCTCGATTCTTGTACAAATTTAGAAATTAGAATTTTTATGTCTTTTCTACTTCAGGCTTAAAAATAACCCAACAAAAAATTTAAAGACTTGTCTGAAATTATTTTTAAAAAAATTGTTTTATGACCAATCTTTTTGTCCGAACCCCCTTGAAAACGCGCTATTGTATGCGCGTGAAGCAGGCGTAATGTGGCCGCTTATAGCCCATGCGAGATTTGCAGATGTGCTCTCCGCCGCCGAGCCAACATGCGACTTTACGCCCGCTACATGAAACTTTACACGCGCTATATATATATATAACTTTGCGCCTGCTACATGAAAGTTTACACCAAATAGCAATAATTATATTTATATATAGAAAAATTAAATCTCTGTACCCCACAGTCTCTCTTCTGCTAAATACGCCATTTCTTACTCTTAATTATAATTTATAATGGCCAAGAATATCAAACATCCTTTATCTGCTTCACATGCTTGTTTTCAAGGAGGGTTGGAAAAAATACAGTGTGTGTCAAAGGCGTAAACACGGTTATTTGGACGAGTGTGAATTTGCCAGTTTGTATTATTGCTTGGCTCTCAGCAATTTTTCCACTAAGACTTTTAAAAATGTAAATACCCGAAAAACTATTTCAACAATCGTCCACGTCCATGTTTGGCACTCTCAAATCTATAATATTCTTTATTACTTTTAAAAAGTCAAGATAATTTTAAGCATTCTAAGACATTTTAAAATGTTATATATTAATATAATAAAAAAAATTCATTGAAGAAAGAGCGTTGGAGTAAGCATACTAACATTTTATTATAATCATCTAATTAGAATACCACTTTGGGGATACATGTGACTTTCAGAGCACGGAGGGTAGTCAACAGAAAAATTGTCAGCTCACAGGACTAGATCCAACAAATCCAAGAAATGTAGAGAAAGCTTATGCCGTATACCAACAGCTTTCGCAACGATCAAGGGGGGGGGGGGGGGTTCAGACAGACAACTAAACGACCTGTGCATGCCACGCTATTTAAACCCCCGCAGCGGTTAGAAAAGTTTTTTCATTTTAAAGTGCTTCTGTTTGATAACTTGAGAAGCCCCAACCTTCGTCTCTTATTTTCTGTTCACGCGCGAGAATAAAATACATCACCTACGAAAATATTATTTATGAAAAAGGAATAAATAAGTGAAACTGTATGGAGCGTGCACACTGCAAAGTGCATCGCTCCAAGGTGTAATATTGATTTTATCAGTGTGTGGCTTTCTTCTCTACAGTTTATTCGCGTTTTATTTGCGAATTAAATGTTTAATCAAGTAAATTAAATTCGAATTGGAAAAAGAATGAAAGTATTTCAAAAAAATATTTTATCAAAATAAAGGGTAATTTTCATAAGGAAAAGTTTCCACTAGAATGTAGAGAAAGGAACTTTTCTGGAAAGTTTGGTTGAAATTGAAATTGTATCGCATTGTTCTTTCTAAGTTTCTGCAAACAATCATTTGTTCTTCTAATCAAAGGTAATTCAGTGCATCACTACTTTCCCTAAAGATTAAATAATGATTGTTTTCGAAGTAAAAATAGGATTATAGAAATGTGACATAGATTTCTCTGCTTGAACTTTAGATTTGAGAAGCTATAAAGAGATCCATAATTTCTCGATTTTATCACAAGGACTTTATAACAGCATTAATTGTAATTTCGTCTTAATCGGTCTACTTGAGAAAGTAATAATCGCGTCTCTGAATCACGTCGTTCATTCACGTCCAGAAACAACGTTTGAATTTGCGTGTGCTTCAAGGAGCCTGTGTGCTTTACGCTGTGAGTAATTGTATGCAACGTAGGGGAATATATCTATAGCTATTCAGGTTGAGGATGTTAAAGACGTCGGTAGACGAGACGAGAGGCAAGGTATAGAGGGGTATTATTTATTACCTCTGATTTATAAGGCCCGTGTAGCTACCTAACTACGCCCTTCTTCTTCCTCCGTACACCACAAGTGCTGAAGCGTCGAAATTCAGGAAACTCGAAGGAATTTAGAGGTTTACTTGCGGGGGGAGAACCTTGCGAAATCCTTTGAAAAATTCTCATTTCACATCGGCCCAATGAAACGTATTAAAAGCTCACATCTAAATAATGTCAAAGGTTCTGAAAAGTCTTATTCTTTAACATGGAAATGTAAAATCACATCAGAATCTGGAAAAAGACTAATAAAAGAGACGCTGAATTTAAATTTGCTCCCTCAATGAAAAGATGCAAGTGAAGAAACCCAGACATTTTCTCAATACAAGATGAGATTTTTTCATTTCATTTATTAGCGATTGAGAACGGTGAGTATAGCAGATGCAAATCAAAAAAGCTTTAACGAGATACCAAGCAATTCACTTCAATTGACTTCGTTATTTTAAAAGTATGTTTGATCAAGCAAAATACACCCTCCAATCTTTCATAATTTAGCCCCGCTTAACAAGTTATTGGATATCAGATTCAACGTAATAATTTATTAGCGGCTAAGTTTAAAAATGTTATGAAGTAGAAAAAAAGTGGACACTTCTCATTTGATGAATACTTGAATATTTGAGAAATTAAAAATCAAAATGTTTGAAAGGCAGAATATTAACAATTTTTAATGTAATCATCAAAACGTTCAAATTTTAATGCTCACCTCATTTGCATTAAACAATTTTCCGGAACGGACCAGTAAAACTACCTAAAGGTACATGGCAGACAATCGCAACGGTAAAAAATAACTCCTACATTTTGTAAATTATGTAGAACCCTTAGAAAAAATCATAAAAAAAACATTCAGAAATTGTTGAAAAATTTTTAGGAGTGGACAGAAGAAAATACCCAACGTATCAATGATAAATGACAAAACATACCCAGAGTCAATAGCAACCCATAAAAAAGACCAGTAACATTATCATGCGACTGTCAATGGCAGTTCCAAGCCCTGATAAATTGAAACCATTTGAAATATACAAAATTAGCCATCGTAAATGATAATAAATTACTAATTGCTTTGGAAACGACAACCACTAGCGGCGATTAATAAAACCCTGTCGAAACTATGAATTTTACTTCTTAGAATCAGCTCATTATAAACACCTTCAAAGGCCATTAACAACCCCGAGTATTTGGCACAAAGAATCATTAAATACGGTTTGAAAACATGGAAAGGTTTAATATAAATCCATACAGTAAAAGCAAATTCTAGCCTGGGCCAAATAAAACTAATAAATATTGTTACAAACATCAAGAAACATACCACATTTTTGAGAGCCTCTCTCACTCTTGGGATTTCCATACTGTTACAAAAGTCCAACAATAAGCTTGTATTGTAATTCAAATAGAACATGCCATTAGTCGAATCAAGTAATTTGTTCACTTAAGTATTAAGTTATTTACACGGAAGATGTATTTCTTTTGATAATTAAAGCATGGTCTCACAATAAAAAATGGTTTTCAGATCTATAAGTTAGCCATTACTTGTTACTCCGTGGAAATAAAAAAAATATTTTAAATTATAATCATTTAAATTGCATTAGATTTTTTTTCAAAAGGCCTTTTAATTTTTATACTTTAACTAATCAATTTTTTTTTTAAATTAGAGGAATTTCTTGAGTTAGCTAAGTAATTGTTCTTTGAATCGTTTAATATTTTATCAACTCTGTCTCGTGTTGATCATCTTAGAACAACATAAATATTTATTTTCTTTGAAAAACATTTGTTTGCTACAAAGGATATTGTGTGGTCAAGAATTATTCTATTTCGCACAACGAATATTTCAGATTCGAATACATATTTATTTGCATTATGCATTGTGTTCCTAAGATGAAAAAAAAAACATTTCTTTAAACAGCAGAAATATTTTTCTTTCTTATTCTTGTTTATCATTTCTTGCAATCAAACAAATTTTCTTCGATTTAAATAAGTTGTTTTCAGTGTACTATTATTCGTCTTCTGCGTCTACATTGGTGGATAATATTAAAGAAAATTTCTATCATTCGCCTCTTCGAACGATTTGTCCATTCCTCTTCGCCATTGCGCTACTTGCGAAATATTTACCGACTACATATGCGCTAGACGTGGAGTGGAAGACGCTTTTTGGTGGTGCCTCTAGGCGATAGTCAAGTTCGCCAAATAGTAATAAAGTCTTGTCGTTTCGAAGACTCGTGTGTGTGTTTGGCAATGTAGGATACAGTGATTCTTTTAATATATTTCTTCGAATACTAGTTTTAAATTATTAATGCCCAAAGTGATTTAAAGTTCCTACCTTTGGGTATAATCGTGATGGAAATTTCCAACTTTAAATGAAAGCAATTTACTCCATACTTTTAAGTCGTTTTCATCTTTTGATCTTTGAAAGATCTTTGATAAAATTTACCTTTGCATTATAAATTCGCTTGCAAGGCACGACACGATTACATTTACTTATTCGCTTTGGGAATACGAGGAAGGCTTGGCTGCCCAAGACGTGATAGCTATGAAATAGGTCACTTGCTTTACAACTGATGGGGATTCTATCGTGATAACAATACTCAAGGTGAACTTTACGAGTCACGATCTTGGATAATTGTTGACCACTTTCTAGTTTGTTGTCATAAATGATTTGGTCATTTGCGACAAATAAAGTTCTATTAGCTGACCGATTTCTTGTGAAATTAGACCGTCTGGCCCTATTCATGTCGCGGAATTGTTTAAGGTTAAGGTAATTTTTTACAAGGCTAAAGACGAGACAGGTATTTTTTTATACAAAAAAATTGTTTCCTAAAAAGGTCTCTTTTAAGTTCATTTTGCATTTTTAGATTCATTTCAATAAAAGAGAGATATCTTGTGAGTTTCGTTTTAGATATACTATTCTTGCATATTAAAACCTTATTATTTAAATATAAGTAAGTTTTTAGAACGTGCAACGAAATTTTTAATCATTCTTAGTAGAATGGCAAAAAATTAGTTTTTTTTTATTTTAAAAAGGCAACCCCTAAAATTCATTTCTTTTTATGAAAAAATATTGCTATAAATTTTCCTTCATTCAAACAAAATTACTTTGATGTTCCGCTGGGCCATTTTAGGTAGGAAATAAATTTTCGTAGTTTTTAATTCTTTCAAATACGGCTTTCAAATACGAAATAAGGCTAATAATTCTTTAATCTGCAGACAGTATTTATTATTTATTGCAGAATAATCTCTACGTTCAATGAAATAAAAAAATATTCTTCGAGACATAATTGGGCCTAGAATACAAAATTCTATAATTTAATTTCAATTTATAGACTGAAATAACCCTGAAACATGTTTTTCGTGAAATATTATGCGTAGGATTTCTTTCACAACATAAAAACAATATTCTCCATAGGGTATACATTAAAAATAATTATATCGGGTTTCCTGAAAAATCTTCAATTTCAAAATAAACAACAAAAACAAATTTATTATGGTTTAAACTTTTCTATATTACTTTAAAATTAAATTTGCCTATCATTTACTTGAAAAGATATAAGATAGGTAATTAAGGTTGATTTTGGTGTATTTATATGTTTTATACATTAAAACTTCTTTAAGACATTAAACTAAAAATGTTTGCTAAAAGGTTTGATATTTTTTTTAAATTATCATTTATTATAAAAAAGAATTTTTGCTGTATGAAACAATTTCGGGACATCACTAGGGCCAGAATGCTCGATTTCACATGAAATAGATCAAATAGGTGTACATAGTAAATGAGCGAATTCAGGTCAATGACCAAATTAGGTACACTTAAGTTCCGAAAAAAGAAAAGAAATAATTAAATGTAAAATTATTATAACATTATTGTTACAATTATATTACAAACTATATTTATTATTGGTACAATTATTTTTTAATGAAAAACATTTGTGAAAAGTTCCTAAAGGTCCTTTTTGAAGGCATAGTAGTGATTAGGAGCAAAAGTAATGTTTGGATGTGGGGCTGCAGATAATAATTGATAAACAGTCAACTGAAGAGTCACGTCTGGCTTACGAAAGAATTGAAGAGAGAAGTTTCTTAGGAAGGAAACATCATAAAGTGGTTATCCTTTTAGACGTAAGTCTCCTTTTCTTTCCATGAAACGTGATCGCCTTACATTTCATTTGTTTGAAGCGAAAGAAGCAATCGTCCTTCTAAAATGGATTCAATGTCGGTAGGGATTGTACTCTCCCTTTCTGGCTATATCCCTCCCGCAGATCGCGAGATCTGCCCCGCTAAATCGCTTGTTTTCGCTTGAAAACAAATCTCGCTAGGAGATAATTGCACTTTTTCAATTTCGTTGAAATTCCAAGCGGCGGTGTTGTGGCACGGGTCGGTAAGCTTTTTATTTGCATTGCAAAGCTCTTACCTCCGAGAGTCGCATCGGTGCCCATTCCGCTTGCACTCGAGATACATTCTGTTAGCGATTCACCCTTCGAACCAATTTTATAGGTGCGAATGTTCCAATGTCAGGTTTTATTCTATAGTCAGTGCTCTTATCTATCACTCTTCGTTGAGAGTTTGGTGCATAACAAATAAAATAAATGGGAGTAGAAAAACGTCTTTAGATTATCTCGACGTGATAAGCTAATTTTTGGACGAATTGATCAATTCTGCAGCGAATAAAAAATTTATTTTACCATTTATTTAATTTCTAATTATTTATTAAAGTTCCGTTTTGATACTTAATAAAAATTTTACTTTCCTCAGCAATTTCCAATGTTATAGGTACGACTTCTCAGATCTAAGTTTCACTGAAAAGAGCAGGCTATAGTTTTTACCCTAGAAATTATGTTTTGGGGATGTCTCCTGAGTATTAGTACCGAATATGAAAAACCGATAGACCCCCTTTTAAAATATCTCAATATTTCTTATTTCTTGATCAATTTATGTGATTTTTCTTAAGGGAAAAGTAATAAGTAAAGTTTTCTGTACTAAAAACCTTTAGTTTTGTTTCCAAAAAAATGTATACGTGATTAATATTGTTAGACTTCCCCCCTTTCGCACATTTGGGTAAATTTGAGAAAGATACCAGTTTCTTTTAATTCTACACTTTTGGTACATTTCATATGTAGCTTATAAAAAAATTAACAAATTTCCGAACAATTTAAAAAAAGAATGTTATAGCTTAAGTAGTTCTAAAATATTTATATATTTGATTTAAAATGTTGTCACAGGCTTAAGATGGTTACTGCCTAACATGTCGATGGCATGTTTGGTTTAGAGTTGGATTTTTATATTTTTTGAATAGTTTTCACGGGGCTGTCCCGGTATATATCATCAGTCACGGACTCACTTTTAAAATGCAATCAAGTGATCTGATGAGAGCAGTGTGCCCCCAACATATTGAACAAAGCCTGGCATTTACCTCATTAATGACGGACTGGGTTGCAGTCAAGTGTATGATGGTGGGAGCTACAGCTTAAGGTGGGTTCCGAACCACCAGAACCTCGGTAAAGGTACATAGAAAAATTTCCAGAGGTACCGGCTCAGGAATCGAACCCTGGACCTCTCAGTGTTCCCCCGACTAATCAGACACTTATGAAAGAGACTATAAATTCTGCTCTGTAAGAGCTAGAATCAATTTTTTACATTTAAACATAATTTAATGTAGCTAAATTAATTTCCGTACAGATATTATAAAGAATGAATAGAAGGCAAGATATTATTCGAAATGGAAAGGATTTAACTGTTTTAGAACTGTTTATGTTACAATATTCTTTTTTCGTTCGGAAATTTTGTGGCTTTAAAAAAATATTAAATTTAATACTGATTCGTCCTATTGCATTTCTGTCAATTACAAAAAAACTACGAAATCTTTTCTCGAATGAATTCTAGTAATGATTGGACGTCTCAGCCCATTCTTCACCCATTTACATCAAACCTTTTGGAATCAATAAAAAATTAAAGAAAAAAAATGCTGCGCCTACTCGCTGTTAATTTCTTAGAACTGAATACCGCAAGTTTTAGAAAAAGCATATCACTTTGAGCAGTTCAGTCAACCTTCGATCCGTATAGTTTTTAAATGATTTATCTAAAAATTTCCGGATAAGTTGACCAGATAGTTTGTAATATAAATGAAAAAACTGTTTATAATTGGGGAATGTCGTCATGGAATGCACCAAGATTAGAAAATGTCGTCAGGGTTGGGACATTTTTTTAGTTTGCTCTATAACTTTTATTTAAATTAAAAACTGTTCGCTTCTTCCATCTCATTTGAAAGTTAAGACAAGCACAAGAAAGTTTTACGTCGAACAAATCAACGCGGACTATTGAAACAAAGTTATTAACAAATAAAAAATGTAGTCAAGGTTGGGAATTGCTGTTAGGGTTGGGACACTGGTGAATATCGGCGAAATATATGCCAAAATAATTTGTTTTGCACAAATATGGAATCCATATTCTTCATTTATTCAACTATACACACTTTTGGCGCGAAATATTCATCAAAACATTATTCTGATTTGAAATTTTAGCCAATGAAATTGTTATTATTATATATATTTTACTTTTGTTATTCTTTGAGAAATATCATTATTTTACTGAATTTATTTATTGTTTTTTTTTCAACATAATTTTTTTTAATTTTCAATTTTTTAATTTACAATTTATTAATTTTTATAGATAATAAATTACTTTTATAACAAAAATAAATCAATTTTATGTTTTTCAGACTAAAAAATGTTGCAAAACAATTATTTAGCTGATTTACTCTGACTACAAAAGTGTCTCAACCATGACTACAAGCATCATTATACAGGGTGAGGAAAAAGTATAGAAACCCCTGAAAATTTTAGAAAATTTAAAATAGAAAGTTAAAATTAACATGAAGTCTTTAGTAATTTTCTCCGGGAATTTAATGGTGACCTTGGATTTGACCTTGGACCTCGCTTTCAAGGTTATTTCAAGGTCACTATATTTTTTTGAAATGGGAACACCCTATTTTTGACGACGACAACTGAAAGAGCGCGAAATTTTACGTTCAAATATGCATTAAGGTCTAAGGTCAAGGTTACCTGTAGAAGGTCGTATGAAGGTCAAATTGAACTTGCAGGATAATCGTGCAGAATTTGCAGTCAGAAAAAAAGTAGACGACTGGTCTTTAGTAATTTTTAAAAAGAAAACTAGCGCTCTTTCTATTGCTGATGTCAAAATTAAATGCTTTGGCTCAAAACTATGACTATCCCACCGTGAGCTTAACGGTAAGATCTTAGGTCCACATTAAGGTCACCGTTGGTTTTTTTTGTGAAAAATTACTAAAGACCTAAAATTACTAAAGAATTTTTTTCTGCACGCTAATTCCGCAATTTGACCTTCATACGACCTTCTACAGGTGACCTTGACCTTAGACCTTAATGCATATCTGAACGTAAAATTTCCCGATCTTTCAATTGCAGTTGTCAAAAATAGGGGTTCCGAGTTAAAAAACAAAATTGACCTTGAAATAACCTTGACAGCGAGGTCTAAGGTCAAATCCAAGGTCACCATTAAATTCCCCAGAAAAAATTACTAAAGAATTCATGTTAATTTTAATTGTCTATTTTAAATTTTCTAAAATTTTCTGGGGTTTCCATACTTTTTCCTCACCCTGTATATAGCTACACGTTACAGGCGTCCAGGTTACAATTTGAGCTTTTTCCTTCAGGAACTTGTTGATGGTCAACTATATAATAGAAATATATACTTACTTTGACATTGACATGTTTCCCGCCCGAGTGTCTAGGCTTTTATTACGAAGGATAAAAAACTTTTCGGTGTACCAAAAACGAAACGATCCCACAAAACTTTTTCCGAGCACTCTTGGACACGAGCGATGCACTGAAAAGTTTGCTGTGACCAAGAGTAGTAATGCCACCCTTTGACATTGGTGGTGCAAAGTGTCTCCGACAAAAATATAGCAGTGTCCCAACCCTGACAGCGTCCCAACCCTGACAACATACCCCTACTGATAATATGCATTGATTTCTGTTGAATATTAGATATTTCTATTGCTTCGAAACGAGAATTATGTTGATTATGAATTTTTATTCAAAGGAAAGTTTAATCTCATAGAAACATTAACGGTACACAAAAATACGCAATACAAAAATTGATTCGTGAAATGAAGATAGATTTGAAAAGAAAAATGGGCCAGTTTATATTTAGTTTTGAAAATTACTGAGTTTTTAATTTTTGCAAATTTTTCGAATGATACACACATAAAAGTAATAATATTATATTTAAAAAATGTCTGAACAATGCTGTTTAAAAAATAAAAAACCTCTCTAATATTATATTTTTATAATTTTATCCAATATTCTAAAAACATGTAGTGAGGTTTCTTAAATGGATTAAATGCTGCACCTTATAGAACTAATCCTTTTTAACTTTTTATTTCGAAAATAAAGTTTACTGCGATTATAACTTTTTACTTGAAAGAGTTTTTTAATCGTAGAACTTTATTGTGAGTCATATATTCCTCAAGATATTGCTTAATTTTTCAGACAATTTTCAATGTTATCGAAGGACTTTTTGCTCCTTTACTTCTTCGTCCCTAGCATTTTGAAATAGTAACTGTATAAGAAATAAGGTTGCTGCAATTATTACAAGTCTTGGATTATTTCCAGTAACTTATTTTTTTACATAGTTACAAGACCAAAACCGGCAATGACACTGAACTGATTTTTGCAAAAAAAAAGCAAATTCTTTCAAAATTTATATTATTGAAAATTATTTGGTCTTCAATTATATCATTATAAAAAAGTAAATTGTCAGCTTTATAAAGCGTAAACCTGAATAGATGCCTGCTGTTTCTTTTTCATGTAAGAAATCGTCCATAAAAATGGTGTCAACATACATTTTTTAAGGTAAGAAGCATTTTTGAGAAAACAAAGTTGTACAAAATGGGTTGCTTTGATATATATATTTTCATTTTTAGTTGATGTAAAGATTGTATCAAAAGTTTGCTTCATAACACTACAATTTAGACCTTACATCTTCCAATTACCCGTGAGATTACAAATTTTTAAATAAATTTGGTTTAACCTGAATGATTCCATTCCGAGAATTTAGGTACAATCTGAAATTGGACAATTAGAAAAACTAAGACGAAAAATGGGGTAAGGAAATTCATTAAAACTGGCTACACTGGACGTGGGTGAAGGAAAACAACGAAACAAAACACGCGAAAAGAACGGTCGAAAGAAATAAGGCTCGGTGATTCACTGTTACGTCTGTGCGAACTGAAGGGGAGTGAAATGTAAAAAGGAAAAATAAAAAATAAAAGTGAGATTCAAAGAGAGAAAATAAGGAATAAATAAGTCATGAAAACGTGTTGTGCCTTTTAAATTGTTGCTCAATTAATTCAGGCTTTAGTAACCTTTTACTGACCTTTAATTACACTTTTAATGATATTATCACTGTCGAGTCTCGGACATTTTTTTGACAAGCTGAGCAATCAATGCACCTGTAAGACGGAGATTCCTACAACTCTTTTTGCAATACAAAAACGTTAATAAAAAAATGAAACGAATCCTTTTATTAAATGTTTGATTTTTAATCCTAAACACATTAAATTTATAATTGTTCTATAAATTTTCTACTTAGTCTCGAATGGAGATTTCTCGTCCTAATTCACTTTGACAATATAATGAAAGAAAATACTCATAAGTTTAGGCTTAACATAAATTTTCTTTAGTAAAAAAAGTCTCCTTCCCTTATAGCGAACTTTACCCTGTGAAGTAATTATACAATCCACACAAAGCCTTATTTTTAGAAGACTTTTACCCAAAGAAAATCGAGGGTGAGAATTTTCTTAAGAGCGCTATCCTCAATTCCAGAGTAGCTTCAAGTTAATGGAAGAAGTCAATCTCATGAACCCCGACCAATGCAATTTTCCTTGGGCTTATGTCAGTTGCTCCTGCGGATTAAATCTTTTATTTTCGGAGAAACGCACCAGAAACCTGCGCAGACTTCTCTACATGCACATTTTCAAGAAAATGGTAGAAGTTTGCACAAGCTTGTTGGTCTGTGAGAAGGGCTACGTGAATGACGCGTCGAGTGTAAGAGGGTTATTGGAAGGGCATGGGGTTGAATTTATTAATATACTCGAGCACTGAGATCCCAATATACTGATAATTTGGATTAATAAGCTGTAAGAGGTTGCGTCTGAGGAGTTTCAGTCCCGTTGTGTGTACTTGAAGGCAGGCACTTGATCTTCTAGCTCATCAGATGGCATTACCTAGCTAGACTAATAAATAGCTAAAGTTGGGCATGCCTTAATGCGGCCTTATATTACGTCCTCTTGAAGGAACTTGCACGAGGACATGTACAAGGACTGCCTCTTCGGTACATATTGCTTCTACCTAAAACTGAAGCTCCACTGCCATTCGAAAGCTCCTCGTTTCTAAGCGAAGGTCCTCAAATTTACATGGGACTTGCTAAATTTACTTCGTACTCTCTACACAAGAACTACGATGGTTGTGAATCGGATCTGTCTTTAAGAAATATACGTACGTATATATATATATATATATATATATATATATATATATATATAAATTATAAATATTTGAGGGTGTGTGAAGGAGAAAAAATAAAATGAGACAGGAACCTACACTAAACTCTGACAAGTAGCACCAATGCCTCTACTATCGACTAGCATAAAAGCCTTCGCCTTATACTTGAGTTAACGCGGTCTCCACTTTGCGTAAAGGAAAACTTGAGTTTCCCTCGAGATTCTCGAATAGAAAGAAAATTTAAGAGAGCTTAAGGACACCTGGATGTGAAACATGGAAAACTGGTAACCGAGTAATCGATGCCAGCTGGGGTATTCCATGGTTTTTAAAAAAGCTTTAAGAATCTTTTCATGATATCACAGATTCACAATCATATTTAATAGGATTTTTCTCAGCAGATTTAAAAGATTATTAAACAGCAGATTATAAGATTGTTGTAAATAATGTATTAACAACTTAGTTAAAGTAGATGCAACGCTCCTACCAAAAAGGGTTCCATAGCCTACTAAGATGGTAATTAAGTCGTTTAAATCCACCTTCCGCTGTTAGCCCTTCCTCCTCTACCATATATTGTCCTGGCCTGTCTGATCCCATCCTACATTATCATAATCTACCTACCTCCTTACCCCTGATTTGCCTCCGCTACTTCTTCACCCTCATCTACCTTTCTTAACAATATAATATATTGATTTTTAAATCAAACAATTTCAACGATAAATAGAAAAGTTAATTATTTATGATTCAAACATGGAACTTCTAATTCTTTTCATATCTAGATAAAATTCCTTTCGGTTAAGTAAAATATTGTGCCCAATATTGTGTTTAAAGTTTTCAGAACAAATATTTTTACATATTAGGTATTTTCACTTCCATCGCCAGCTAACTCCACTTCGTTGATTGCTGAGGAGAAACCAAGGGACAAAATGCACGGGATGCAGTTAATTTTTGCCCTATTTTTAATTAATAATTTAATTAGGTTAATATCTTCATAAAAAATAATGTTTTCTCTGTAAGTGCAATTGAAAAATAGTTTTTATTTGTTAAGAACTATTTACTGACACAAAAAATGATAGAAATTAGAATTCATTACGAAGATATTACAGAAATAAAGTTTTGTTCCATAAATTTGGTCCCTTGTTTCCCCCTCAGTTTTAAAGAAGTGAAGTTAGCTGATGGTTGAAGTGAAAATACCTAATACCTAAAAATAAATTCAAATGACCTACTCTTAAAAGTGACCTCTTGCAAAGTTTTTAATACCCTAATAACTAGAGTGAAACTCTGATACTGGGATACTGAAAAATTTTTCTACAATTTATGCAATGCTACTGACTTCAAAAATAGATTTCAAAATTATGTGGTTAATATTCTGAACATAATGGTCCAAATAAATGCATATTTCAGTTTAATTTGTTAATTTTATTGCGTAAAAATAACTGTAAGTATGGAGACTCGAACTCCAGGTAACGGATAGACAGAACCATACTGTCGCCCTCGACGATGAACATACAGAACTCAACTGTACTCTAGCCATATAAAATGATATGGTTCAAACTGCACTTCATGTTTTGTGAGTTATGAAATTGCCATATTTTATATATATCTCACCAGGTTTAAAACAACCACAATAGGTACCTTTTTGGAAAACGTGTGATGAATTTTAAATTAATTTAGTCGTGAAATCAAGAACTTTGAGGTTTGACAATTCGACCCAGGATTGGATTTAGTATATGAACATTTTTAAATTTAAGCAAAACATATTTAAATTAAAATAATGAGTTACAAACAAATATTTGAAAGCAGAAGGTCACAGGAAATATGTTTAAGATTGTGATTAAAACTTTACCACTTTACATTTTTTATGATATTTATTGAAGAATCTCCATTATATTTCCTTAATAAAACACAGAGAAAAGAGGATTGGAAAACCTTAGTTTTATATGAATTACGAAGTGAAAAGGTTCTAAATTCAAAATGTATTACAACAATTACGTAAATTTTAAATTGAACACGGAAAAATTAAAGTGCTAAAACAAAAATAGATGGACAATAAGATAATCCGATGGACACATGACAAAATGGCTACTCTCGGCGTAATGACACAGGCAATCGTTGTTAAAATGGAAATCCGATATTTTTTTTAACTACAGTCTATTGTAGAAGAGTGAAGTTGAAAAATCCTCAATTTTCCTATGACAACCCCTTCAGGGATCGGGGATATTTCTATGGAAGCCTTTATTCAGATAATAGGCACACGAGTTCAATATCCCGCCTTGCAGCACTCGACCCTTTACTTTGTCGTTAACTCCAAAACTATGCGATTTTCGTGTATTTTTATGCCAACTTTCCTTCTAAGAATTTAAACAAAGCTACAGAAAACCAATTCTGATAAATGTATAAGTGAAAAAAACTTCAATTTTATACAGATATTTGCGCGTTGAATTAATTTATCTATCTTTTATTTTGAAGGAATCTTAGATGCATATTTTTCTATTAACAATCCCTTACTTTTTTTATACCAAAAATTTGGGGGCGGTGCCCTCTGTCCAACGTGATGGAATTTTAGAAAAGCGGAATTCCTATCACTAATTTATTGTTAGAAACCTTCTTAAAATCGTTTACAATAAATCTGTGCAAAACAGGAAAAACCCACATCAAGCGTTATTAAATATTTACTATAAGTACGAAATATACTAAGCAACGTGAAAGTAAATCTTTTATTCACGAGAAATTATTCTTTTAAAGGGTGAAAGCCAGACAGGAGAATTAGTTCCAAGTTGGTTTGGCTTCTTCAGGTCTCCAAGATTCCTTAATTATTTTATGGACAATCTCGTGAGGCTCTTGCCGTTCTCACTCTCGGGCTTAATACCTGCAGCTTTAAAGGACAGACACAGTTGCTGCTAACGATGAGATACTGCAACTGCGAAAGAGCCAACCGCACACCATATCCCTTCGTCGTGAGACTCTGGAATTTGCCAAAAAGGCGATAGGATGAAAGAGGAACAGTATAAAAGAGCGAGAAAGGAAAATAGTAAGCAAGTAAAAGAGAGATGACATGAGGCAATAGGAAAAAGGAAGGAGGCAAAGGCAGTAGCGGAAAATGGTGAAGAGAGGAAGAAAGTAGAAAGTAAGTAAAGTAAGATAGTAGAAAAGGGATGCTCGTATAATCTCAAGCTCCACATTACTTGTGTAACTCGTGCCTCCTCCTGCCCCTCCCCAACGTATCCACGAACGTAGCCAACGTGTTCTACACACCACCACTGTCGCGTCGGCAACTGCTAAACCTTTTATGTGACGTGCCTCAAAACGACATACTGTAGGGGAGAGTAAGAGCCTTCCTATATCGAACCACTCCCGCGGCTTCCTCCCGGCATTCAACCCTATTTCGTATAGAATTGTATACAGACATACTCAAATGTGTGTCAGTATGACTACCAAATAGATCTGCTTCGCCGCGAATTTCACTCTATTCAATCGAGCAAAGAAACCATTTCTCCTTAGTTGTGACTTGCATATTTTATTTTGCAACTTCACCAAAAGATTTAAAACATTACAAATATTAACTTAATCAAGTTTAGCAAGCTTGGAGTTTCATATTCTCAAGGTGACTTCAAAAACTTTCCAGTTTAAACTGCTTCACAAATTTAAAAACTCTAAATTTAAGTTTAAAATTCATTCAAGTGCAAGCATTGAAAATTGAATCAAATTTGAGCGCAACTCGTGTAAAATTTAGAGCTCTCGCTTTGACGCATGCTTCTTGTACGACTACTCTGTTAAATATTAGGCACTTCTGAGAATTACTAATTTCATATATTTTATGTTAATTAAATTATCATCGCTATTACTAAATAATTCTTTTTGTGTAATTACTATCGTATTTATTATTATTATTATTATTATTACACCTTTAAGGTTCTGATCAATCTCTCTAGCAATCACCCCAAGTGAAGATCCTCACAAAGTCGTTATGTGAGGTTCCCCAATTGGGTCCATTAGTATCCAAAGTCTTGTTTCAGGCGTCGTTCCCTCTACTGAGACTCTTCTTGTTAACTATTTTCCGCCATACTTTTCTGTCCTGGCA
>JAAAKG020078303.1:0-16923 GCA_010014905.2 Druon quercuslanigerum | reverse complement strand
GACATTCGATCGACGGGCCGATCGAATCGAAATATTCGATCCGAAAATGAACGCAGATCGGATCGAAAATATCACATCCGATCCGACTAAATGCACACGTCTAATTTCTACATATATATTACTTTCTTCCTATATGTTTCAGAATTCTACCCCTTTCTATAATAGGAAATTCTTTAACAACCTAAATCTCCAGAACGGAAATCCATTTTACAGACTTTTCCTGTTTACAAAAGAAAACTTTCACCAGTGATTTCCTTTTTACCTTTTCCTTAGAAGTGGGTTGGATGAAGAAATACTCAAGGATAGGAGAATTCAGCGTTTTAATCTGCTTAAGAAACTTTCTTAAGGATCTTTCCAATTTCTAAGTACAATTGGAGTTACTGGATTTCTTTTACCCGCTGTATTGATTGTATTTGTACAAGTAGATATAAAACCTTTGGGGAAAATTTCCCACGCTTTGAAAGTTAAGTTTAAAATTCTTTAATTCTTAAATTTGAAGTTGAATAATCTACTATTTCGTGAATGCGTTACAAATTAACGATCCTATGTTTTCACTCGACTTTCTCTTGTTTTTGTTTTGCAAATTTTTCTGTGATTTCAATGTAAGCAGTATTTCAATGATCGAATTAGAACTTGACTGCAATATAGTCCTAGTGGACCTATATTAATTCACTAAATCATTGGTCCATTTAGCAATCGGTTGACAACAAGCGGGGGCTTGATGTTTTCACTTTTTCAGGTTCTTTTTCATCATGACGTTTGTTAAATGTAAGTTTAGAGGCAATTTAGATCTAACAGTATTCGTTTTCGGGCGCTGCGTAACTTGAATGTGGTCCTATCGAGGGTTAACATCTCGATTTTACAAAGAAATCATTTCCAGACAAAATTTAAAGTAGGTTTTAAAAAAAAAAAATCAATTTTAATTTTGATTTTCGAACAAAAAAATCATAGTGAAAAAATTGTTATACTAGGCTTAAAGAACAAGAAAAGAGCTTTCATAGAAACTTAAGTAAAAATTCCAATCGGATTATCCTAAAAGAAAAAGCAGCTGAAAAAGTAAAAATTTCAGGCCCCTGTATATTGACAACCGTTGGATAAATATACCTATGGGGGGATGAATTAATAAAATTTCTTTAGAAGTTTAATTCATCTAAGTCTGAACTCGATGAAACAAAACAATAATTTGAGTTATTCTTCACTATTCTTCATGTATTCTGTCCCATATGTTAGTTTGAAATCTTATAAAATTGCTCTTCATATTAAAATGATTGAATTTTCAAAATCGTAATGCGAAATTTGGAAACTAATTCTTTTCAACGACTTAGTTTTAAGATCCTAATTTAGGAATTCTTGATCTTTTAATAGAAGTTTGGAACTGTTTAATTTTTAACACTTTAAGTTTAAATTAATTAATTTTGAAAGCTTTAAAGTAAACAACATATAATTTGTCAACATTTTAGAATTATTAAACTTTAAATGTTCGAAATATTTGATATTCTTTCATCTTTAACGATGAGCATGACAGTAATTTGTTTACTGCCGTGGTTTAATAAAAGAATCTATCCAAGCACTTTCAATATCACTTGACATTGCACAATATGATACTTATCATTAATATCTTTATCATGCGCAAATTTTAAAACTGTTGAATTTTTTTTTGCTTCAAAAGCTTAAATTTGAAATGTTTGGTTTGAAGTATATTAATTTTTAAAGGATTCAGGATTTCCAATTTCAAATTTTCTAAGCTCCAAATTTAAATACAGTAAAGTCTTGCCTAATTTGAGGGGCCACTAACGGAAAGATTAGATAATTTGATGACAGGGGGTCGCAGCCTGAGTGATGGGATTTCACGGATATCTCTGGCATGGCGCAGTACGCTGGGGGTGACTATTTTAATAGCCAATGGGAAGTTAGTGGGAACTTTTAAATATGAAATTACATACTTAATTATTTTCAGCGGAATTAAAATAAGGAAAATAAAATAATGATACATGATAAAAAAAACTATTTTATAGCATCGATATGCAAGAGTACTTGATATTAATCTTTAGTATCTTACGATATTGAGAGAGATATTGACTCTGTAACTAGACATATCCACAGATACTAATTTTAATTTCTTGTAATTATAGTTTTTGAACACTGTTAAGGTTTTTCTGCAGTTTAGCTTGTCTCAAGAAACGAATTTCTGTGTTATTTTAGTTAATATGAGCATTATTGTTTCAAAATTGTTCAGAACTTAATATTTGAAATTTTGTTAAATAATGGGTTTTTAATTATTTATATTTTTAAGCTTGAGAAATAAAAATCGAGAGACGTGAACAGTGCATTCACTGCCAGTTTTACATTACAAAGGAAAATTTGGAGGTCCTCTAAATTATTCTGTTACGTAATACTTAATCGGTTTCTATATTCTATTTATACATATACAGGATGTTGTCCGTAATTGCAATAATTTCAAATTAAGATGGATAAACGTTAGAGGAAATATGAAATTAGAATCCTCATTCCGAATAATAGAGAGA
Organism: Druon quercuslanigerum; assembly: GCA_010014905.2. NCBI lineage: Eukaryota > Metazoa > Arthropoda > Insecta > Hymenoptera > Cynipidae > Druon > Druon quercuslanigerum. The sequence continues at coordinate 14,398 of JAAAKG020078303.1, read as the reverse complement.
GCAAACTTCCACCCTCACGATTTCGACTGGTCTTCTCGAATCGAGTGTCGAGGTCGAGATATGAGAAGAGGTTATCACGAGCGAGCGAAGAACTTGTACGCGAGATTGAGAGCCCTCGAGTGCTATTTGAAGTTAAGTCTCTACGCCTCTGCTTTCAAGAGTACATACCGCTAGTTGTATATCATATTATTTGCGCGGTCTCTAGATACAGATGGTCAACGATACCGCTGAAACTTTGCCAAGCGAGTTTCAGAAATTCGTACTCACAATAGGGAAACGTATTCAATAAACTGTCTAACCAACTTTCATAACAAACATAAGAACTTAAGCAAAACCAAAGATATAAACAGCCAAACAGTCTCGAGACCATAGTACAGAGAATCTACGAGTAGAATTCACACTGTCTTAGAAGCAATTTTAGGTTTTAATGATTAAAACTTAAATTTTGATCGTTGAAACATAAATTAAAACTGTTAGATCGTTTTGTGAACTGATCAATTATGTGTGCCATATTATAACTTTTAAACTTTCAATTACCGAAATAATAAAAGCGTTCAGTTTTTTTCTTTTTCTGAAAAATATGAAATATTCAAGGTGGCCACTAGGCCGGGAAAAAGTAGGAAAATGACGCTGATGGCACTGAATGGCAATTGAGATATAACTGACATGGTAACATTTTAAATTTTAAATTTTTTATGAGTTTGCTTTGAAATTTTTTCGCGATATTTTATATAATAAGAGTATGCGCACGCATTTACCGCGGACGGTAAAGTTTACTTTACCGGCTAAGGCCGATTAGGTACCCCACCACTAACAATGACATACTTTGCTGCTCCAAATCACGCACAGATAGCGAGGAAAACGAAATCGTGTTACATAAAAAAATTAAAGTGTTTACAATTGAATAGGTCTAAAAGTAAAACGTTTTAAGGGCTAGTTTCGCAATTTTTTAAAAAGAAATCTATAATATATAGTAAGATATAATTGTTGAGCCTGATAAATAACGTAGTAAAATACAGAAAAAAATGTATTCATTTTTATAAATATTGAAATACAAAAACTGCAGTTGAACGTAACGTCTAAAAAATGGATATTTTAGCTAGTGTCATCAGTATGCAAGAACGGTTTGTCTGAAACGAAAAAATCAAAGTTTTTTAGATTCAGTATGACACTAGATACAAAATAACTCTCGGGTATAAAGTTTTGACAAAAAATAAAAAAATAGCGATTAAAAAACGAAAAAGTAAAAAAAAAAAACGTTTTTCCGCTGTTTTTTGCGAAAAATATAGTAAAAATTTAAATTCTTAAACCACCGATTGCCATCTTAGTGCAAATTGTGTCTACAATATGTGGTTTAAATTTCATGAAAATCGCTTGATTACTTTTTGAAATACGATGGAGCTAGACTTTGAAAACATTGTTTTGAGAAAAACGCGTTTAAAGTTTTTAAAGTGAAAAACTATGAAAAACTCTGACCTAAACGTTTTTCTCATAATCTTCATTTTCTTCGAGTCTTGCTTGCTTTTGTTTGGTTATGGCCTTTTTTGAACAGTCAAAATCAGTTTGCATTTTTAACACGCAGATGGGTCGGTCGAGCGCGCTATTCTCGCAGGTAGACGGAATAAGCTAGTGACGTTCAGGTTAAACAACATAGTTAGAGATCTCGGATTTTCTTCAAAGTTTTACACAATATTTCTGAATATATTATTAGAATAGAATAGAATAGATTGTTGTATAATGATGTAGGTTTTACCCTTGAAGGTGCAAAATCTCATACTTAATATCACGTAATATGTTGTTTTTCAAAGAAAATGAGGCGATACTTATTTTTTTCTATTTTCAAACAAAAACTTTCTACGAAGTTATGCGGATCGGAATTTTGTGCTGTGTTTTTTGCAAAAATACAAGGATACATTTTTTTAAAAACGTCAAATTTTTTTACAAATTTTAAATATGCGTGTCGCCTAATTTCCTCTGAAAAGCAACATATTTTGTCCCCAGCAGATTCTGCGGCTGAAAATGTAGAAACTGTCTTATTTTAAATATATTTAGCCTATAATAAAATAATCTGAATGTTAATTGACTATGTGCAACTTCAAGAATAAATAATTGTTAATATGTTTGAAAAATTAAACGATTTTAAAATTTAAGCGTGAAAATATAGCAGTTCTTTTTAGCTTTCTGATAATTTCATATCTATTCTTTTCCAAACTGAAATGCATATTTCAAATTGAAAAAATCCGTTCAATAATGTGTTCAATTATTCTAATGTGGATCAAAATTGTTTAGCAAACAGGAAGATATTTATTGTTAATGATACCTGTCTACAATTTCATTTAAAATCTTATTTTTTATCGCAGTTTAAATATTATAAAGTCTAATGCAGTCAAACTCAGAGATGGTCGCGGTTTTGGGACTGACGGTGAACCTGACCGTATCTAACTGAATCGACATACTCCGATTCCCAACGTAAACAGTCAGGGGCGTATGAAATGTTTCTCTCTTTGTCGATCCAATACTTCTTCTATTTTGATTTCTTTGACGCTAGCTACAACAGTGCCACTAATGTAGAAATATTCAGAAGAAATTTTTATTTCAATTAAATATCAACAATAAATCTTATAATCAATAATGAATTTTAAACCGTAGTATAACATTTTTGACTAAAATTAATTGATATTAATTATTATTTTGTATAAACTTTTCTACGATAACTGCGAGATATTACTTTGCTATATATATTCGCGTGTTCGTTCAAGTCCCACTGCCGGTGGACGCCAGATCGCCGTCGTGCTTATTTGCTATGTGTCTGCTTCCCACTTCGAGTGAACTGCCACAACGTTATGACGTAGTCACACAGGTAGGCCATGAGGATATAGTGCCTTCAAGCAACGCTCCTGTTCTGTCACGTCTGATTGAGCACCACGCACCATAGAACAGAGACAGAGAGAGACATAGAGAGAGAGAGAATGTATGTAGAAAGAGAGGTCCGAGCAAGTTCAGACGTCGAAGTCCCACTGTAGTGTTTTGAATCTTAAACTGTTAATTGTTGAAGTGGAAATACTGAAAAATGCGGTTTTCGGGAGTCTAATATTTATAAAAGAAAGTGATTTTTTGTTAATATATTCTTCATACGTCTGGTTATGAAACTGCGTCGCATGCGCGATTACGCAGAAATGCGTGCTTCCGGTTCTCCTTTTAAACGAGATGCTCAACGGTACGCAAAATTTTAAAGTACGTAAGCTGGTAAAACATTTATTCAACGCGTAGAAAAAAATTTTCTTCGTCATCTCAGTTTAATATTTAATTTACCCAATTCTCCGAATTAGAAAAACGATTTTCAAAAGACTTTTTACCACGCAGTAAAATTCACTGGAAACAGTTCATACGTCCCTGACTGTTTGCATTCGGAGCGCTCTGTAAAGGGTTTATTTCCCACGAACCGTCAGCCCTAAAACCGGCGAAATAGAGGGGTTTCACTCTAAATTATTCTTTTCGAAATTATGCAAATAAGTACATTCGAAGCTGTAAAAAGCTCGAGAAATACATTTTTGTTAAAAAGGGTTGTTTCTTACTTTGTGATGGTGGATTTTCCACTTTTATGTACATGTTTATTTTCTTACCTTTTCTATCGACAGTTTGCCATTTTTAGGCAAAATAGTTTTTTTTATATTGCACGAAAAAATATAATTTTTTTTACATTTAGGAGTATTTTGTTCTTTCTTGGGGGCGTTACTAACCATTCATACGATACTATACTTTATACTTTTTATACTTTTTACTTTATACCTTATACTTTTTCACCTAGCTCCAAGAATTTGAAAACAAATTTTACAGTTTTTTTTGGACACCAAATGAAAGTATTTTCGGGTTGCTTCACAAATCAAAGAAACTTCATTTTTAGCCACCCTACTATAAAGTATACAGGGTGCCCCACGACCTGTACAACCCCTTGTACTATGTCATAGTTCAAACAAAAATAAACCGAAAAAACCTATAGAATAATCTTTTAGCGAAGCTAAGTTAGGGTACAAAAAAACGTTGGGCCTAATCAACCACTGACAAGCGACCTTCGAGCTTTAGCGACAATGTGCACTTGTCCCAAGCGTTAAGATAGTGTGTGTACACAAGCGTTCGCTAAAGCTCGCTCTTTATTGGTTGATTAGGTCCAACTTTGAACTTTTTTGTGCCCAAACTAAGCTTTGCACATTTTTTTTCTAGGTGACTTTTTTGTATTATTTTTTTGTGTAATAATACATAGCGCCAGGGATTTATAGGTGGCGTACACTCTATGAAACGTTCAATTTAAAATTGATGAAATTTTAATGTTTTAGAATATTTTTGATTCTGTTGACCTCAAAAGAGTTAAACTCTGAATGCTTTCATTTGCAATTGAGTTTTCATTACTTCGCCAGGAATTTCGGTTTGACGTTTTAGCTTCCACTCTGGTATTCTTCAAAATATTTAACATTGTGAATTCCACATTGTACATGAGCCTAAAATAAATCAAACAAAATTTTTTTTTTTTACTTTAAGTTTTAATTCAGCTGTAAAGCAGTAATTACTGAAGGCGACGAAATTCATCAACGCTTGGCTCCATTAACTCGAGACTATCACTGGACGCAAAATAAGGAGCCCTGTAATTAACTTTTTCCATTACTACGCGACAGCGTCCATTTAATTACACTCAGTTTCATAATTTTCAACTAAGGCCATCCAAGTTCACTTGGAAGCGATTTAAGAGGATGAGACAAAACATTACTGTGTAAATAAAATACGTTTTTCATAATTTAGTTTTAGTAACCACAGTAAACCACAGTCTTTTCTGAGATCATGAAATAGAACATTTTTCTGAAAATATATGACATAATTTTTATAAATAAATAGTTATATGTCCCTCATTGTGCCGTTATTTGAATTATTTTGAATTAAACTTAAATTAGGATTTAAAAACTTTCCGATTAGAATGATTAATACCGTTATTTTGAGCACTTTGAATTGCCAATGAATTAAGATTTGAGAACCTATCTATCAGAATATGAATATCAATTGCAATGAATGTATCCAGATCTATTATTTATAAATGGCACAGTTTATATAAAATTTGCATTAATGATAGGAAATATAATGACTTTAAATTTAATATTACAAACTGCACCATTACATTTAGCTACATATTTATATTCAGCAAGAATAATTAATAAAGTGGGACGATGGTCGTGGGTGCTAAAGCGTAGGCTCAGGACCAACTCGGTCGGCTTGCGGGTTCGATTCACGCCTCGCACACTGGCAGAGCCTCGGTGGCCCATATATGGTGAACATTAGCCTACTTAAAGCTATTGTTTTTGGTGGTTCGAAATCCACCTTAAACTGTAGATCCCCCCTATCACCATAAGCTTGTGCGTGGGGAGCGTGCGCAAAGGAATAGAGAAGAAGGTACAAGAAAAATTTTAACCCTTAGGGGACACATTAGAAGCTTAAAAAAGAATAATTGATAACAATTTCAATTTTTAATTTCCATTTAAGCTTACTTTTATTCTGACTATTTTTGATGCAAAATATGAAATGCAAAATACCTGCAGCTTTAGCTCGTCAAGAGAGTGGTTACAATAAAAAACAGTTTCGAGAAGGAGAACCAATTTACATACTTAACTGGAAGTAATTTAAAAGCAAACAACCTAACTACTGCGGAAGAAAATTGTAGCAGTTAACGTAAAAATAAATGACTATAGGGAACTTTAGTCGTGTAATTTCTTATCACACAAAAGTGCTGAAGTATACGTACAAGGTGAACCTACACCCTTCGGATTTTTTTGAGATTCATACCTCTCCCAGTAATAGGCCATTATCAAATTTTTAATATGCTATAGTAATAAGATGCTCTTTCAGTCAATTTTGAGAAAAATGTTTTTGAAAAAATCCCCGCTCTTTACACAGTCGGCGATGCGAGAATATTTCACAATTTCGTTATATTTTTAACAATTCTATCCTATAGAAAACCTATATCGGTATAATTTAATTAGTATAATGATTTTTTGAATTTTTTGAATTCTTTTGGAACGGGAGTGACTTGAGAAGAACAACTAAATGCACAACCGAAAGAACTAATGGAAATCATATCTCTCTGTCTTTCTGTTACAATTATACTTTCTATAGTCTATACATTCTCTCTCTATTCCTGTTTCCTTTTTGTGCGGCAATTCCCATTTAATTTAAAAACTAGGCTTCGATTTCCCCATCACGCAGTACCACGTGACAAACAAGCCAATCAGAGCGCACCGCGGCCATTTCCCCTTCATTAAGCAGCATTGGTGGGATTCCCTCCCAGGAAGATATAAGAAAATGTTTACGTTCTCGGACGGCGGATATAAACGCGGTTGCAGTGTATATGCTCTCTCTTTCTCTCTCTCTCTCTCTCTCTCTGCACTTTCTTACTATGCCATCTTCATAAACATCATGATGATTCCTCACGAAATTTAAGTTAATCTCTTAATGGGATTTTCTTAATTCTTTGCACTCTTTTTGAATGTAGTCGTCTTTTTCGCGTAGAAATTTGACAAAATAGTATGTACCACTCGAGGAGAATGATAGCATAATATACTGTTCTTTATATTCTACTTTTATCAATATTTCCATGTATTTAAATATTTATTTTATTCTTACTATACAATTTTTATATACGATACTTTTGTATTGTGTGAAAATAATAATAATAATGCTGTTTAAGTAAGGCGGTAGTAAGAGACGGGTTCCAAACTACAGCATGCTCGTAACTGTATACCTACAATATCATCGCAGGAGGTTTCAAGCATCGTATTAAATTAACTTATAACATCCTCATTTCATCAGTCACTTGACTTAGTCCGCTTCTATCAAGTAAAACTGGGTTCACTAGAGTAAAAGTTTGAACAAAATTAATAATAGTAAGAACCCCTCTACCGAAGGTGTTTTCGCATTATTGTCGCGATAGGGCTTGAGCTTTCCTCTGATGACTTTGACTTTGATCTGCGACAAAAGGTAAGCAGTCAAACATCAACTGTGCCGGCTGAGGACGCTTTGGCTAGCGTTAGCTATTTGTAGAAAACCACCTCGACAGAAATACCGTGGGAGAGCATCAAATGGGATACCACAATAAAAGGGGATTTGGTGTGTCTCTATCACGAAAGTGCGAAGTTTGATACGAAAATGGAAAAAAGATACAATTTCAGGATGAAATAGACTAAAAAGTATCCTAATATGAAGAAATTCACACTAGGAGATCTTATCGCTAAGGTGAAGGACATCAGGACTAATCTATACATCACAGAAGACCGAGCAATAGAGATTAAGGAAATGGTTGATTTTGCATATAAAAACGACGGCTAGGAACCTCATTCAGAAGAAGCCGCGTTACACGGTTAAGCAGTTGGGGGGGGGGGGGCAGGATAAATGAGCAGAATCCGGCAGATCGAAAACGTTCAATATCTGTAAACATATTGCTTCTGGCTACTAAAATAGCTGCTATCAAAATGGAAGTAGAACAACAGCTTCCTATTGATGAACTCCCCTTGGAAGATGTGGAAAACGAAAACTTGATTGAAGCTGACGGCTTATGTGCTAAGGATAATGAACATCAAGTATCGGATTCACTAGATCCACACGCGGATATTAATAACAATGCTGTAAACAGGGAGATTCCAGAAAAACTACAGCACCTTGAAAGAAATTTTGGTCATACTTTACTAGAGTTCAGATATGTAGAATTAAAAAAATTAATTTTAAAAAAATTAATAGAATTAAATTAAACTAAATTAATAGAATTTAAAAAAATTAATAGAATAGAAGGCATTTTCTGCCAAAGAAAAACATCACAAGTGATCTGCGTGCACTTATATAACAACAGCAAGGTTATACCTACGCAATTGAACATAATACAAACTGCGTTAGATATGCAACTTTTATTATATGATGCAGCTATGGCAATCGTTAGAACGCTGGGCCGCAGAACTGGGCCTGCAAATGCAGTCTTTGTCTCAGCAAGGAATCGAGATCCACCACGGAAAATCAGGTTGGATATGGATGTCGGCGAAGTAAGGTGCGAATTGGGTCGATTAACTCAATATAAAAAAGGAAATAGATCCAGAAAGCTTATAAACCATTTTACTGAAATCATCTAACCTTGGAGCATCGAGACATTAACACCATCAATATTGGATGAGATTATAGACTCCCAACGCCAGAGACTTGATGTTCTTACTGCCAGACTGCGTCGGTATAAGAAAAGTAGTGCACGAAAGCAACAAAATCGAACTTTGCAGACCAATTAGGGAAGGTTCAATTGTGAACTGAGTGTAAAGCGAAATAACCATGAAGACACAGAAGTCTTAAAATTGGAAGGCATGACTAACTACTGGTCGGATGTTTAGGGACAAGTGAATAAATGAAATTAATACAATGAATGGTTCAAACTGGAGAAAGCAAGGGCAAGCAGCAACCCTGAAATAAAGCTGACAAATTTCATAGCTTTATATGTTTTAGCGGTCTTAAAAGAGGGCAAGTAACTGGAAAGTTCCAGGTTCGGTCATGGTACACAACTTCTGGTGCAAGTACCTGACGAGTGTGCATCATGCGTTAACAAGTTGTTTTCACAAGATCATTGAACATCCAGATATGAGGCCAGGCTTTATGCTCCAGGGTACTATATATATATTACCTAAAAAACTAGACGCTCAAAATCTACCTGAATTTCAACAATTGAAAAAATGTCTTGCATCTATCATTGCGGATAAGGTATATTCTCATTGCCTCAAGAATGCAAAGAATCAAAGGACAATCAAAGGAACTTAGACATGTTATACATTGACTGCAAGTAAGGGCTTGCTTCCATGTCGCAAGACTATTTGCTTGAAGTCTTAAAACTTTACAAAATCTGCCTACGCATCATTGAATTTCTACGTCATGCAATGAGGCTTTGGGGTACAAGGATTAAGTATTTAGATCATGGACAACCAATGATAAATAGATCAATGCGTATTGCGACGGGAATATTTCAAAGAGTATCGTTCAGTGTACTATGGTTCTGTTTAGCGTTGAACCCATTGTGCAAAGAACTAAAAATCATGTCTCATGGGTTTAGAATACATGACAATGAGGATGGTCATGAAGTGACCCATCTTCTGTAAATTGATTACCTGAAGCTGTACGATATTTCAGCCCAGAAGATGCAGCAAGTGATCCATGTCACAATGCAGTTTTCCAATGATATCCGCATGGAGTTTGGGATAAATAAATGCAAATCAGTGCATTTAACCGGAGGGGAATTAGGCACCGTAAAGTTAGAGAACGAGTTCGAAAATGATATCGAGGCAATGGCTGCGGGCGAGTCGTATAAATATATGAGTATTCTTGAATCTAAGGATATTTAGCATACAATAGTTAAGACAAGCCTAAAGACTACCTTTACTACGAGACTCAGATTGATTATGAAGAGTTCTCTCAAGTCTGCAAAGAAAATCAAGGTAATCAAGACCTATGCCATACCTGTCATCACGTACTTATTCGGGCTTATCAAATGGTCTAACACCTACCTTGAAAAGTTAAACAGAACCATCCACGTAGAAATGACGAAGTACCAAATGCACCACATTAAATGAGCGATTGAAAGGGTAGTTCTACCACGACATATAGGGGGTAAAAGGCGTTGTAGATGTCAAATAACTGCGTGTGTCATAAATTATACAGTTGCGAGACTATTTTAGCAGCATACGAGATGCTGCGCTTTATAGCACCATCTACAAAGCCGATCTTGACTACACGCTCTTGGATTAGTCCTCAGATTAAGACTTGAGTATCAGGGCAGAAGCCATAGAGGAATTAGAAATATAATGGAGGCAGAAAGCTATAGTGCAGAAAGTGGATAAGTGGATAGTGAGGCATCCAATATTTGGTTGAGAAAGGGTGTTCTGTATCCAGAGACGGAAAAATTCCTCATTTCGATACAGGACAAGGTTATCAGCATAATGATGTAGCGGGCATTAGACATCAAGAACTTGCCCTGAACCTAGGACTCTTAGAATAATGGATACCTCTCTACAGATACATTCCAATGTCCGTTCTAGAATGCGAAGATTACATCTTATATTGGGATGTTACTATCCAAATAGATCATTTCATCCAGACCAATCGACGTGACATTGTGATGCGAGAAAAAAGGTGGAAGAGTCTACATCATCGATATTACTTGTCCACTTAACCGAAATTTGCAGTCAAACTATACAACCAACATCCATAAGTATAGCGAGTTAAGGCATGAAGTAAGGACCATATGGGGGAATGTAAATCCTGCATCTGTTCACCCGATTGTGATTTGGGCTACAGGCAATGTGCACGCAAGATACACTGAACATCTTGAATATTTAGGATTCAGTAGGATATTAGCAGCAGCTTAGAAGGCGATTTTATAAAACACCGGTCGCATTGTAAGAAACTCTCTTGATCTTTGGAATCGCAGATGGTAGCTCTAATAAAGCATCCAGGGGTGCCTGCTGTCACCTCCAACGCTCGCGGCCGCTCGTAATTTTATACCTAAAGCATCATCGCAGGAGGTTTCAAGTATCGTACTAAAGTAACTTATAACATCCTTATCTCATCAGTCACTTGACTTAGTCCGTGGCTACGATGTCAAACCGTGTTTATTCGCGTAGAAGTTTGAAAAGAAATAGTAATAATACCCAAGGGAAGCATCGACGGTTTAGGCAGTTAGACACTCGGACTTTACCTTAAAGGCCCGTGGTGCGATTGCTGAATCGATAGATTTTGAAATTTTTCTATGTATTTTTACCGAGCTTCTGGTGATTCGGATCCAACCTTACGCTGTAGGTCCCCCTATCATGCACTTAGCTGAAACCACGTAAGTAGATGGTGGGGTAAAAGACTAGACTTTGTCTACTATGTAAAATTAGGAACACTGCTCTAATTAAGTACCCAGTAAATGAATGAAGGTTCAAAATAATTGAAAATTAATAGGGAAGTGCCAGAATTTGAATCCAGTTTGTGGAACTTTCCGGATTTATGAGTGTTTTGGTAGGTCAGAATTACTTTTAATCCGAAATGTAATGATTATAAGAAATGCCTGGGCTAATTTCAGTAACGGAATTGTGTGTTACGTAATCGATGTTACGGACGCCTGCCTCCGATGGTGAATTCGTGAACAGCAGAGAAGTAGAAAAATACGAAGTATCGTGTGTCTGTTAATTGATAATGAATTGGGCCTTATATATCAGTATTAAATGTGGTATAATATGTTTTGGTTCAGTAGCATTGCTTACTCTACACGTCATCACAGATTCCGACCGGTCACGTGAATTCGGGAACAGTGACAGATAAGTGATAAGTATTGTTTTGTGGCTAACAATTGTGATTTTGCCTTTTGTGCCGATTGTACACAATATTTTTTACGATACGGCTAACAGGCAAAAGAAACCTATGAAATGGTTTTCGTTTACTGGGCAAGTTCATTGCATTTCAAAGATTCGTCCCGAACTGATAATGTACTATATACCGAGACAACCCCGTGCACTGGTGCAAACTATAAAAAAAATCTAACTCTAACAAGAGTGCCTTCGACATATTGGACTGTAACCATCTTAAGCCTGAGAGAAAATTGAGCTTCGTCATTTTTTCATAATACCCAAAATATAAATAATGATGAGTGTAATGACAAAAATGGTTAATGCATGCTTTTGTTCTCAGTCCTATATCCCCCAACTTCCCCCTTACTTCCCTACTTACCCTTCACCACTCACCAAAACTTCTTCCTCATATACTTCCCCCTCTCCTCGCTTTCCCAATTCACATTCTTCTTTTTCTATTTCCCTTCCCCAGCCCTCACTTCCACTCGCAACCCCATCATTGCCCCTAATTTACACAATACATCTCCCCTAATTTCGCCTCACCTCCCATACACCTCTTACCTTCCCTCAACTCATTTTCCCTCTTCTCACTTCTCCTATCCTCACATTCCTTAATCTTCCTTCTCCTACTACTCGTCCCATAATTTTCCCTCATTTCTCTTCCTTGTACCAAGTACGACGGACGGCCATAGACCGGGCTGAAACTTTAAGTATTTCTGCCCGGGGCTATAAAAGTCAATTGCAATACAAGGCATTTTGACTCAAAAAAATTGACTAAGAATGCCGGTAGCTGGAATCGAGCGAGGAATCCGACACCAGAATGCTTCCAACTTCTTATCATTACTTTATGCGATTTTTTTTTAAATTTCACAAGTGGGAAATGTTAGAAATTTTTGCGTTTGGAGGATTTTTGAAATTTGATTAGCATATCGTCTTTAAAAATCGCGAACTGCGAATTCCAATTCAGCCTTTATTTCTTTACCCTCATAATTCTTTATTTTTACCTCATACCATAGAAATGAGCGTCTTTTACCCGCACATTTTTCCCTACTATCTGTCGGTATCTTTTAGACGAACGGGCTTTCAAACCCCTTAGAGGATTATCCCGGAATCCGAAGCTGTAAACGACATGGACGAAAAGGGTACGCGCAATGGTCGAAAAGCCACAGAAATGGATGCGACGCACAAAAAAGTGATTCTACTCTCATTTCCATGGGAATCGTGCTAGTTTTATCGATTCACTCACATGTTCCACTCGGTGACGATCCATAAATGTAAATAAACCGTGTTGCAGTAACCAAAACTTTTACGAGAAATCTTTTTTCCATTAACTAAAGTATCCATTAAAAATACTATTTCATATCGTAAAAAGGCAGGTAAAATAAAAAAGCCAATTTATACGTTTGAAAGTATCCACGGATTTGGTCGATTTTTTAACACCTACAAAATAAAATACTTAAAACTTTTACACATTAGATTGATTGGCAATAAATTTCGTAATTTTGTTGAGACTAAAGCAAAATATTGATCTAATTTAAAGTAATATTTGTTTAAAATTAAGTTTCACTTCTGAAATTCAAATGAGGTCTTGAATTTAGAATAATTTTTCTTACATATAGGAAAAGTCTGCATTTAATCCTGAACACTTTTAAGGTGATAATTTTAAGTATTATTCCTTACATAGTATAAAATATTTCGTAATCTTGTATGAAATCAGGAAAAAGCGAGCATTAGGCTATTAAGGAAAATTATTATTTTAACACAGGACGAAATGAGTTTTCGAAATAACCCTCTAAACTTCGAAAATCGTCATCCACCTTGTGACAAACGTTATACGAATTTTGCTAAAACTTACGACATGTTAAAAAGTAAGTCAAACCTTAAAACTGGTCTAACTTGGTTCACTACAGTCGATATTTAACGCCTATCTAAGGAGAAGCAGGTTTTGGCACACTGAAAAAAATGTGCATGTGCAAAATTTATGATTTTGAAAAAATTCAAAATATTGGTCATATCAATTTTTCTTGAAAGGACTTTTTCTATATTTTTACTAGATCACTACAAACTTAGCAAAGATATAACGTTTATAATTAAAAATGAATTAGTCATATTTACTATGCGAAAATTTAATCAAAATCGAAATGACAGACTACTGTTTGATTTCAAATGATATATTTTGAATTTTGATTTAGTGTAATCATTTTGTTGTAAAACACTAGAAGAATCTATTTTTTCAAAGTTAAGGTACCACAATATTATTATTAATTCAAGTTCAATTATAGATTTTGCCTTTACATCAAGTTTGTCGTGATTTATTGAAAAAATATACAAAAAGTAAAGTTAGAAGAAAATATTTAAAAACATAAATATTTAAATGACAAAAGTATGTTTTTATAAAATCAATGTAATGGGTTCTTTGGAAATAGTTGTAGAACAATGGAAAAAATAGAGAGAGAAAGGAATGCCGGGAGTGCACCTTGAAAAATACGAGAAAATACCGGAAAATCATGCAACGATCCAGGTAATCTGTGGTCATAAGTTTATATAAGACATTTCTATATTTTGCGTATAATTATTACTATACAGGGTGTTCAAAAAGTCTCGATACACCTAAATATCTCTCTAGGTAAATATTTTTTCAAAAAGGTCAAGGTCATTCTTGAAGTACCTTTTAACGAGGAATACAGTGGTGACCTTAAATTTGACCTTGAACTTGATCTTCAAGGTTATTTCAAGGTAAATTTTGTTTTTTCAAAAGAGAACCACTATTTTTGACAACGGCAATCGAAAGAGCTGGAAATTTTACGTTTAAACATATACTCAGTTTATGGATTGGGAACAATCTGTACTGCTTCAGCTAAGGGGTTTACAAAAAAGGTCGAGGTCATTCTTGGAGTAACTTTTAACAAAGAACACAGTTGTGAATTTACAGACTAGCCCTTACTCAAATTTCAATCAGAATCAAGAAGGTTAAACTTATAACGCAGATAAACACAGCGACTCAGAGG
>JAAAKG020078292.1:0-11503 GCA_010014905.2 Druon quercuslanigerum | reverse complement strand
TCAATAATTGAATTTAAAGTTAAAAAATAATTTTTAAAAAGAAAACGAACGATGAAACAGTTGAATCCAACGAAAAACAAATGAATACAAAAAGTTGAATTTTTATTTAAAAAAATTATTTTTTAACGTAAAAAAAGGAAACAAAAAAGATCAATTTTTAACGAAATAGTTGTTTTTGCAGATAAAAAAAAATTATTTCACAGATAAATTTTTAACCAAATGTAAAAATTTTCAATTTTTATTTTAAAAAAAAACAATTTTTCAACGAGCTGAATGCAACTAAAAAAGGCGAATTTTTAATCAAATAACTAAATCCTCAACAAAAAAATAAATTATAAAAAAATTAATTTTCTAGTTCAACTCTCATCAAAAATTGGAATTAAAAAAGTTAATTATTAAATAATTAATTTTTTACTGAATTTAAATAGTCTAATATTAACATTTTTAGTTAAAAAAATAAAAAAAATAAATAAAAAAATAATAAAAAAATAGTTACACTTTCAGAAAAAAAATTTATGAATTTTCAACTAACTGGAACAGTTGAATTTTAAATTAAAAGATGGATTTTGAAATAAAATTATGAATCTTTGACTAGAATAATTTAATTTTCAACCAAAAAGCTGAATTTTTAACCAATAAAATTATTTTCTATAAAAAATATGATTTTTCAACAAAAAAATATCATTTTGTTAATTAAAAATTCAATAATTGAATTTAAAGTTAAAAAATAATTTTTAAAAAGAAAACGAACGATGAAACAGTTGAATCCAACGAAAAAAAATGAATACAAAAAGTTGAATTTTTATTTAAAAAAATTATTTTTTAACGTAAAAAAAGGAAACGAAAAAGATCAATTTTTAACGAAATAGTTGAATTTACAGATAAAAAAATAATTATTCCAAAGATAAATTTTTAACCAAATGTGAAAATTTTCAATTTTTATTTTTAAAAAACAACTTTTTCAACGAGCTGAATGTAACTAAAAAAGACGAATTTTTAATCAAATAGTTGAATCCTCGGCCAAAAAAATAAATTATAAAAAAAATTAATTTTTTTAGGCGTGATTTTACCAAACTACATGAATTTTCTACCAAATAGTTGTATTTTTAATTTATAATGGAAAAAATGGTAAATTAAAAATAGAATATATCTTCAAATGAAAAAAAATAAATTTACACAAATAAAAAACCATTTTCCAACAAAATAGTTATATTTTCAAATAATTTTATTTTTAAACAAAAAATTTAATTATCTGACAAAATTGTTCAATTTTCATCAAAAAATTTAAATTAAAAAAAGCTAATTACTAAAAAATTAATTTGTTTACCGAATCGATCAAATAATTTCACTTATTATAAATATTTGCAAAAAAATACTTTTCAAAAAGAAAACGAATGATCAGCCAGTTAAATCCAACCAAAAATTGGAATTTTTAGTTTAATAAATTATTTTTCAACGTAAAAAAAAAGAAAAAAAATATTTTTAACAAGAAAGTCAATATTCAAGAAAAAAATATTAATTTTTAACGGAATAGTTCATTTTACAGATAAAAAAAATAATTATTCCAAAGATAAATTTTTAACCACATGTAAAAATTTTTATTCAATTTTCATCAAAACATTTGAATTAAAAAAGTAAACATTTTTAGTTTAAAAAATAATTATTTTCAACAAAAAAAACTACTTTAAATAAATAGTTACATTTTCAAAAAAAATTGATGAATTTTAACTTACTGGAAAAGTTGAATTTTAAATCAAAAGATCGATTTTTAAGACTAAAATAATTTAATTTTAAACCAAAAAGATGAATTTTTAACCAAGAAAATTATTTTGTTTAAAAAATATGACTTTTTAACGAAAAAATATAATTTTTCAACAAAAAATTCAATAATTGAATTTAAAGTTAAAAAAATAATTTTTAAAAAGGAAGCGAACGATCAGCCACTTGAATCCAACGAAAGAAGATGAATAAAAAAAGTTGAATTTTTATTTTAAAAAATTAATTTTTAACGTAAAAAAAGGAAAGAAAAAAGATCAATTTTTAACGAAATAGTTGTTTTTGCAGATAAAAAAAATAATTATTTCAAAGATAAATTTTTAACCAAATGTAAAAATTTTCAATTTTTATTTAAATTTTTTTACTGAATTTAAATAGTTTAATAGTTACATTTTTAGTTTAAAAAAAAAATGATTTTCAACAACAAAAAAATTACTTTAAAAAAATAGTTACATTTTCAAACAAAACAAAAAATTGATGAATTTTCAACTAACTGGAACAATTGAATTTTAAATCAAACGATCGGATTTTTAAATAAAATTATAAATCGTTGACTAGAATAATTTAATTTTAAACCAAAAAGAGGAATTTTTAACAAAAAAATATCATTTTTCAACCAAAATTTAATAATTGAATTTGAAGTTTAAAAAATACTTTTTAAAAAGAAAACGAATGATTAGCCAGTTGAACCCATTGAAAAAAGTTGAATTTTTAGTTAAAAAAAATAATTTTTCAACGAAAAAAAAAAGGAAACGAAACAAAATATTTTTAATGAGAAAGTCAATATTCAACCAAAAAGATCGAATTTTAACGGAATATTTAATTTTACAGATAAAAAGGATAAATTTTTAAACAAATGTGAAATTTTACATTTCAAAGAAAAAAAAAACTTTTAAACGAGCTGAATGCAACGAAAAAAAAGCAAATTTTCAACCAAATAGTGGAATTTTCAACTAAAAAATAAAAACTTAAATTTTTGACAAAGAATGGAATAGTTGATACTTCAACTAAAAAAATAGCAATTTTGAACCAAAAACTGTTGAATTTGACCAAAAAAGAAATTCTCAACCAAAGAGAAGAATTTTCAACTAAAATTTTAATTAATTGTAAAAAATTATTTTTTAACAATAGAATTCAACATTTAAGCCAAAATTTAATTTTTTTAATCAAGAAGATTAATTTTATAAAAATGGAACTGTTAAATTTCCAATTAAAAAGATAAATTTACTACCAAATATTTGAAGTTTCTACCAAAAAATGAATTTTTAATTAAATTGATGAGCCTTCACAAAATATGGTTTTTAATAGAATTTTTAAAAGAATAGTTTGTCAAGCAAATAGATGAAATTTAAAAAAAAATACAGGAATTTACAACTAAAAAAGATCAATTGTTATATTTTTGGTTAAAAAAATAATTCTCAACCAAAGAATAAAGTAATTTCCAACACAAAACAGTTCAATTTTTAAGCAGAGTAATTAATTTTTAACTAAAATTATGAATTAAAAAAAATTATAATTTTCAAGAAAAGATTTCATCATCCAACTAAATAGTTTATTTTTGAATAGAGAATTAATTTTCAACTAAAATGATAAATTTCCAATCAAACAGTGGAATTTTCAACTAAAAAATAAAAATTTATAATTAAAAATATCAATTTTCAAGAAAAATGGAATAGTTGACACTTTAACAAAAAAAAATAGCAATTTTAAACCAAAAATTGTTAAATTTAACCAAAAAAGAAATTTTTAACTAGAGAAGAATTTTCAACTAAAATTTTAATTAATCAGAAAAAATTTTTTTCAACAATAGAATTCAACATTTAATCCAAAATTTGATTTTTTTAATCAAAAAGATTAATTTTCTAAAAATGGAATTGTTAAATTTTCAATTAAAAAGATGAATTTACTACCAAATAGTTGAAGTTTCAACCAAAAATATAAATTTTTAATTAAAATGATTTATAAAATTTAAAAAAATATAATTTTTAAGAAAAACTTTCAACATCCAACCCAATAATTTATTTTTGAATAGAGAATTAATTTTAAACTAAAATGATGAAATAATTAAAAATTATTTTGTAACGCAGTAAACCCTCCAATGCCAGAAAAAATGGGATAAACCATCAAAAAACCATAAAAATCATGGTTTTTTGGATTTATCTCAACTAACATGCGAAATCCAAAAAAATCTTTTTAATAAAAGTTGTAAATCACATCGAAATAAACATTTTTTGTTTAAAAAAAATTCTTCTGCGAGTGACAGTTTCCGAGAAAATCAGAGATATATCGATTTTCATTTTTAAAAACCCATAAACGATGGCTCCTCACACCACTGATTTTCTGGAAAACTATCACTCCTATAAAAAAATGCTTGCAACAACAAATGTTAATTTCGATGAGATCTACAACTTTTATTTGAAACATTTTTTTGAATTTTGCATATTAGCTGAGATAAACGCAAAAAACTATGATTTTTATGGGCTTCATGATTATTTTAATTAATACTTTATAATAATTTAATTAATTAATAGTTTTATAATTCCTAGAACTGCTGATCTAGACGGTTGAGACTCTCGCCTCGAAAGGTCCGCATTGCGCGAGTACTCATCCGAGTATACTGCGCAATATTACGCATTCCAAATTCCAAATTCAGTCGGGCCGGACTGTTTACATTTTGATTCCCCCGATTTAGTAACAAGATCAGGGCAAGGCGTGTAGAGATGATTCTATATTTAAATTTTTTTGGGAAAATGATTCTACATGAACCCATAGGGTGGGTCAATTGATTTTTTTAAAAGTAGATTCAGTCAAGTGGTGAGTTAAAACTGACGCATAATTTTGTGAAGGTCTCATTGAGAAACAAAGTCCGGGATTGTGTAAGCAGTATATTTTTTTTTCTTTCCAAATATATACCCATAATTGCAGAAGTCATCTCTGACATTTTAACCACTTAACTCAACCGAATATTCAAGTTCGTTTCAAAATCTCAACAAACAGAAATATTTTTATCTCATTTTTTTTCTTTAAATCAAAGTTAAGTAAATTTGAAGGCGAGTGTCGATGCATTATGCAATTTCCTTTTGCTTATATTATTTTATTTTTAGAAAAAGTAGAGACAAAATAAAATTTTTAGTAAATAATTTTTTACATTTTAACAATCATGGACCTCTTATAATTAATTATTGAATATAAAATACATTTTTAATTTTCTTCAGAATCTTATAAATTATTTTTTATTGCTTTTAAATCTTTCTAATGTGCTTTATTTTTAATTCCACGGAAACACAACAAATCGAGATTATAAGAATAAATAGTCGATTTATCAACAAAATAAATTAAATTTTAAACTAAAAGAGATTAATTAAAAAATATATAATTTTGAATAAAGTAGTTAAATTGGCAACAAAAGAAATAACTTTTCATCTAAAATGAGAAATCTTCAACAATAGTAATTTTTAAACAACAGAATTTTTTAAAAAGTAATTTCACTTTTAAAAAAGTACTTGAATTTTTGTAACAACAATACGGATTTTCAACTAAAAACGAAAAATTTTCAACAAAAAATGCAAAAGTTAAATTTCGAGAAAAAATAATTTAAAGGAAGACAAATATTTTAATGTAGTAGTAAAAGTTTTCAACCAAAGATTTAAATTTTTAACTAAAATTATTAATCTGCAAAAACAAAAAATTAATTTTTAATAGAGTAATTCAACTTTGAAAAAGAGAAAAAAAAAGAAATTTTCAACAAAAAAAAACAACTTATTTTCGACAATGCAGTTAAATTTTCAAACGTTAAATATTAATTTTTCACGCAAAAAACGAATATTCAAAAAAAAAGTTTCATTTTGAACCAAAGAAATAAATTTCCAACTAAAAAATATAAGTTTTTAAAGAAAAATATGAAAGTTAAATTTTCAGTTAAAAAAACAAAATGTTTAATAAAATAGTCCAATTATTCAACCAAAGAAGTAAATTGTCAACTAAAATTCAACTAAAATTATTCTTTGAAAACTAAATTTAAAGAAGAAAACTGAATCTTTAAATAAAACTGTTCAATTTTCAACCACAGAAATATAATTTTAAATAAAATTATAAATCTTCAACCAAAAAATAATTTTTTAACAAAGTAGTTGGACTTTTAAACTAAAAAGACGAATTTTTAAGCAAATAAATAAATTTTCAACTAAAACCAATAAGCTTTCAACTAAAAATACACAACTTGAATTTTAGGTAAACATTTTTTTTTTAGAAAAAATAATTGTGAATAAAATAATTAAATTTTTTAATCAAACAGATGAATTTTCAACTAAAACCAAAAATCAAAAAGACGAATTTTTTACAAAACAGTTGAATTTTCGATCCGCAAATATTAATTTTCTACTAAAAAGACAAATTTAAAAAAAGTGAATATTTAACTAAGAACATACATTTTGAACGAAAAATATTAATGTAAAATTTTTAGCAACAAAAAAAAGTGAAAATTTTAATAAAACAGTAAAAAAATTTAAAGCAAAGAAGTAAATTTTCGACTAACATAATCAATCTATAACAAAACAAAAAAATCAAATTTTAACAAAGTTATTTATAATTGTACAAAAAAACCCACAACAAAAAAACCAAAACCAAAAAGGCGAATTAAATTTTTTAATCAAAGAGATGAATTTTTAACTAAAACCATTAATGAAAAAGACGAATTTTTTACAAAACAAAAATATTTAAGTTACATTTTTAGTAGAAATAAGCGAAATTTTTAATAAAACAATAAAAAATTTAATTTCCAAAGAGGTAAATTTTCGACTAACATGATAAACTTATAACAAAACAAAAAAATTAATTTTTAACAAAGTAATTTATCATTGCACAAAAAAACAACAACAAAAAATTGTATCAAAATTGTTTAATTTTTAACTTGAGAAATGCATTTTTAAATAAATTTATAAATTTTTAACCAGCAAATATTTTTTTAACAAATTAGTCAAATTTTAATAAAATTTAAATCTTTAACCAAAAAATAATTTTTTAAAAAATTGTAGTTGGACTTTCAAACAAAAATGATGAATTTTTAAACTAATAAATGAAATCTCAACTAAACCCAATCAGCTTTAAACTAAAAATAGAAAACTCAAATTTTAAGTAAAATTTTTTTTAGAAAAAAGAATTTTCAATAAAATAATTAAAGTTTTTAATCAAAGCGAGGAATTTTTAAGAAGGAAGTTGAATTTTCAAACGAAGAAAATAATTTCTAAATAAAATTATGAATCTTCAGCAGAAAAAATAAATTTTTAACAAACTAATTTTAAATTTTCCAACCAAAGATGTAAATTTTCTATAATATAATAATCTATTAACGACAAAAATGAATTTTTAACAAAATAATTTATCATTGTACAAAAAAGCAACAAAAAAAATTTCAACAAAATAGTTTAATTTTTAACCAGAGAAATGCATTTTTAAATAAAAATTATAAATTTTTAACCAGAAAATATTTTTTTAAGAAAGTAGTGAAATTTTACAACAAGAGGTGAATTTTTCAACTAAAATGATAAATCTGCAAAAAAAGCGAATGTTGAAAAAATTAATTCCAATTCAACCCAAAAAAAAAGACAAACTTGTAACAAAAGACGAATTTTCGACAAAATAGTTTAATCTTCAGTCAGAAAATATTAATTTTCTATAAAAATGCCGAATTTTTAACAAAATAGTTTAATTTTCAACTAAAACCAATAAGCTTTCAACTAAAAATAGAGAACTTAACTTTTCAGTTAACATTTTTTTTTTAGAAAAAAGAATTTTCAATAAAATAATTAAATTTTTCAATTAAAGAGAGGAATATTCAAGAAGGAAGTTGAATTTTCAAACGAAGAAATTAATTTTTAAATAAAATTATGAATTTTCAACCAAAAAATAAATTTTTAACAAACTAGTTAAATTTTCCAACCAATGAGGTAAATTTTCGAGTAAAATAATGAATCAGTAAGCGAAACAAGAAAATTAATTTTTATCGAAATAATTTATCATTGCACAAAAAAAATCAAAAATTTTTTTTAACAAAATAGTTTTATTTTTAACCAGATAATTGAATTTTTAAATAAAATTATAAATTTTTAACCAGCAAATATTTTTTTAACAAAGTAGTCAAATTTTGCAACAAGAGAGATGAATTTTTCAACTAAAATGTCAAATCTGCAAACAAAAAAGCGAATGTTACAAAAATTAATTCCAATTTAACCCAAAAAAGACAAATTTGTAACCAAAGTCGAATTTTCGACAAAATAGTAGAATCTTCAGTCAGAAAATATTAATTTTCTATAAAAATGCCGAATTTTTAACAAAATAGTTTAATTTTCAACTAAAGAAATAAAATTTTTAATAAAATTATAAATCTTTAACCAAAAAATTATTTTCTAAGGAAGCAGTTAGACTATCAAACCAAAAAGACGAATTTTTAAGCAAATAAATTAATTTCCAACTAAAACCAATAAGCTTTCAACTAAAAATAGAGAACTTAAATTTTAAGTAAATTTTTTTTTTAGAAAATAGAATTTGTTAATGAAATAATCAAATTTTTTAATCAAAGACATGAATTTTCAACAACGAAAAATACGAATTTTCTACGAGACAGTTGAATCTCATCAACAAATATTTATTTTTTAATGAAAACGAGGAATTTTCAAGAAGGAAGTTGAATTTTCAAACAAAAAAATTAATTTTCAAATAAAATTATGAATGTTCAACCAAAAAATAAATATTTAATAAACTAGAATTTTCGAACCAGATAGGTAAATTTTCGACTAAAATAATGAATCTATAAAAAAAATATTTAACAAAGTAATTTATAATTGTACAAAAAAAGAACAAAAAAATTTTAACAAAATAGTTTAATTTTTAAGCAGATAAATGCATTTTTGAATTAAATTTTAAATTTTTAAGGAGCAAATATTTTTTTAAACAAATTAGTCAAATTTTGCAACAAGAGAGAAGGATAAATTTTCTTCAAAATAATTGAATCTTCAGTCAGAAAATATTAATTTTCCACAAAAATGCCGAATTTTCAACAAAATAGTTTAGATTTCAACTAAAGAAATAAAACATTAAAGAAAATTTTAAATCTTCAACCAAAAAATGATTTTTTAACAAAGTAGTTGGACTGTCAAACCAAAAAAAATGTTTAAGGAAATAAATAAATTAATTCCCAACTAAAACCAATAAGCTTTCAACTAAAAATAGAGAACTTAAATTTTGAGTACAAATTTTTTTAAAAAGAATTGTCAATAAAATAATCCAATTTTTGACTCAAAGGGATGAATTTTCAAGAAGGAAGTTGAATTTTAAAACAAAGAAATTAATTTTTAAATAAAATTATGAATCTTCAACCAAAAAATAAATATTTAACAAACTAGTTAAATTTTCCAACCAAAGAGGTAAATTTTCGACTAAAATAATAAATCTATAAACGAAACAAAAAAATTATTTATCATTTTACAAAAAAAAGCAACAAAAAAATTATAAATCAAATTATAAATTTTTAAACAGCAAATTGTTTTAACAAAGTAGTCAAATTTTCAACAAGAGAGATGAATTTTTAAACTAAAATGATAAATCTGCAAACAAAAAAGAGAATTTTACCAAAATTAATTCCAATTTAACCAAAAAAAAAAGACAAATTTGAAACCAAAGAAAGAAAGAAAGTTTTCAACTAAAGAAATGAACTTTTGAATAAAATTATGGATTTTTCACACAAAAAAAATAAATTTATAACAAACTACACTTGAGAAATAATTCCCCTTATAAAAAAAAATTCTATATTAAAAATCTTATAAGGCTAAAAAAACTTTGGAGTCTGCATCTCTGAGTGAGTTTCTATCTGGATCTATCAAGTTTCACCAAGGCTTCACTAATAAAATTATTTGTCCATGATCCAATTTTTGTAATCACGATTCTCACTCCCACACAGAGAATTAACAAACAATAGAGGAAGAAGACATAATTTTTCGAGAAATTATCATCTAATAAAAAAAATGGAATCGTTAAACATTCCTTAAAAATATTAATTTTCAATAAAATACGATTGAATTTTCAACAAGTTAAATTGAAACAACAAAATTAATTTTTAACAAAGTATGTTGTTACATTCTCAAGAAAATGGGTTTAATAAAATAGTCCAGTTTTAAATCAAGTTGTTGAATTATTTTACCAGATTTTACCAAGAGAAATTAATTTCTAACGAAATAGTTCAATTTGAAACCAAAAAGATTAATTTTCTATCGCGAAGATTTATATTTGTCCAAAAGAGAGAAATTTTCAACCAAATTGTTGAATTTGGAAGCCAAATACATTTTAAGAAATTTTTTTATTTTTTACCGAAAAGTCAAAAATTCCAAATAGTTTAATTTTTAACTAAATAATTTTTTTTTAATATTTGACTTTTCAAATAAAAATATGAATTTTAAGCAAAAAAGTGAATTTTCAAGTTTTATATCTTTATTAGTAGAAAATTAATCTTCTTAACTAAGAAAATGATATTTTTGTTTGAAAATTCAAATGGCTCATGAATGAAAAACTATTTTGTTAACGTTTTTTTTTCAAGAATAATAATTTTAGTTAAAAAATCATCCCTTAATTTAGTTGAAATTTGATATTTTTATTATTTTTGCGAAAAAAAGAATATTATTGATTAAGAATTAATCTGTTTTCGTTAAAGATTTAAATATTTTGATCAAAATTCGTGTTTTCGGTAGAAAATTAATCTTTATGGCTAAAGAATCATTTTTTTTTTTAGAATTAATTTCTGTTTAATTATTTGGTTGACAATTTCCCTCTTTTTTCTGTAAAAATTTATACTTTTTTGGTGGAAAATTAATCTCTTTGAATAAAAAATCACATTTCCGGTTAAAAATTCAACTATTTAGTTGAAAAATTATTTCTTTTAGTTAAAAACTCAATTATTCAGTTCAAAATTCTTGCATTTGTTGAAAATTCGTCTTTTTTGCAGAAAATTATTATTCTTGAATAAAAAATTTTGTTTTTGGTTGCAAATTGAATTATTTTGTTGAATTTTATTATATTTTTAATTATATTATATTGAATTATTTTTTTTTAGTTAAAAATTCAATTGTATGGTTCAAAATTATTACATTTGTCAAAAATTCGCCTTTTTAATAAAAAATTAATCTTCTTAACTAAAAAAATTATATTCCTGATTGAAAATTCAAATGGCTCTTGAATAAAAAATTATGTTGTTAACGTTTTTTTTTTCAAAAATCATAATTTTAGTTAAAAATTCATCTCTTAATTTGTTTTTTTTTCTTTTTAGAATTAATTTCTTTTTAATTATTTGGTTGAAAATTGCCCTCTTTCGTTAAAAATTAACCTTTTTTGGTGGAAAATTAATCTCTTTGAATAAAAAATCACATTTTCGATTAAAAATTCAACTATTTAGTTGAAAAATTATTTCCTTTAGTTAAAAATTTATTTATCCGGTTCAAAATTCATGTATTTGTTGAAAATTCGTATTTTTTGTGGAAAATTATTATTCTTGATAAAAAAATTATGTTATTGGTTGAAAATTGAAATATTTGGTTGAATTTTAAACTCTTTTTTTTTTAAATTTATTTCTTCTTGAAGCAGAATTATGTTAGTTCAAAATCCTACTATTATATTTCATTTTTTTTTTATTTAAAAATTCAATTGTTTGTTCAAAATTTATGCTTTTGTTGAAACTTCGTCT
>JAAAKG020078281.1:0-16925 GCA_010014905.2 Druon quercuslanigerum | reverse complement strand
TATTATTATTATTTGTTGTGTTAAACATTTTATGCTGGTTGTCCAAATTCGGTAATTGGATTCTTGGTTTTGTTTTCAGGAATTCTATATATTAACTTGATTATTGGAATTTATATATAATTTTGAATTTTATTTTAATCTTATTTAAATTTTTTAAATATTATTTATTATCAGTTATTTAAATCGAGGAAAATTTTATGAATGGAAAAATTTCTTGAATTCTTCTTTGAGTTTTTGAGGCTTCGTAAATGCGGGAAGAAATCGTTCTCGTTTCAATATTTACTAAATTTTTATTTCACAGCAAAGATGACATTTATTTATTCGACTCTTTGTTAAAAATTGATATTTTTTGTTGAGAATTGATATCTTGTAAATAAAATTTGATTTTTTTGGTATAAAGTGCGTCTTTTTGTTGAAAAATTAATATTTTGTTTGCAAATTTATCTATTTAATTTAAAATTCATATTCTTTAAAGGAAAATTTATTTAATTCTTCTTCTTCAAAATTTTAGGTTTTCGATCCTATTGTTTTTCGAAATAAAAATTCCTTTTTGAAAATAAAAAATAAAATAATAATTTTCGTGAAAAAGAAAAAACAGTTTTGGACAAAAATAAAAAAGAGGAAAGAAAAATTAAAAGGCTTTCCTCTGTTTTTCTTTTTTGTCCAAACATATTTATTTTTTAGGAAAATATTATTATTATTATTTGTCGGGCATCCTACAGAGCACAAAAATAATTTTTATTTAAAAACTAGTTTAGAGCTTATAATTTTCATCTCGTTTGATAATTTTGGTCCGAGAATTAAATTAAAGTAAATTTAAATTTTTACTAAATTCTTATTTCACAATAAAGTTGACATTCATTTATTCGACTGTTTGTTAAAAATTGCTATTTTTGGTTGAAAAGTTGAAAAAATAGTTGTTGAAAAAGTAATATTTTTGTGTGCAAATTTATCTATTTAATTTAAAATTCATATTCTTTAAACAAAAATTTGTTTAATTCTTCTCCTTCAACGTTTTAGTTTTTCGCTCCTATTCTATTTTGAAATGAAAATTCCTTTTTAAAAATAAAAAATAAAATAATAATTTTCATGAAAAAGAAAAAAAAAGTTTTGGACAAAAATAAAAAAGAGGAAATAAAAATTAAAAGGCTTTCCTCTCTTTTGCTTTTTTGTCTAAACATTTTTTTATTTTTTATTTTTTTATTCAGCCTACAGAGCAAAAAAACAAATTTTTATTTAAAAACTAATTTAAAGCTTATCATTTTCATCTCGTTTGATAATTTTGGGCCGAGAATTAAATTAAAGTAAATTTAAATTTTTACTAATTTTTATTTCACAATAAAGTTGACATTCATTTATTCGACTCTTTGTTAAAAATTGCTATGTTTGGTTGATAAGTTGAAAAAAAGGTGTTGAAAAAGTAATATTTTTGTTTGCAAATTTATCTATTTAATTTAAAATTCATATTCTTCAAAGGAAAATTTATTTAATTCTTCTCCTTCGAAGTTTTAGTTTTTCGCTCCTATCGTATTTTGAAATGAAAATTCCTTTTTAAAAATAAAAAATAAAATAATAATTTTCGTGAAAAAGAAAAAAAAAAGTTTTGGACAAAAATAAAAAAGAGGAAATAAAAATAAAAAGGCTTTCCTCTTTTTTTTGTCCAACCATTTGTTCATTTTTTAGGATAATATTATTATTATTTGTTGTGTTAAACATTTTATGCTGGTTGTCCAAATTCGGTAATTGGATTCTTGGTTTTGTTTTCAGGAATTCTATAAAAATACTTTATTATTGGACTTTAAATAGAATTTTTAATTTTATTTTTTATTGAAAAACTAGTTTAGAGCTTATAATTTTTGTCCGAGAATTAAATTCAAGTAAATTTAAATTTTTACTTAATTATATTTTTATTATTATTATATTTTTGGTTGAGAATTAATATATTTTAATTGAAAATTGGTGATTTTTGTTATAACGTTATAACTTCGAATTTTTAGTTTTTCGCTCCTATTGTATATTCAAAGAAAAATTCCTTTTTCAAAATAAAAAATTAAATAATAATTTTTCTAAAAAAGAAAAAGAAAAGTTTGAAACAAAAAATAA
Organism: Druon quercuslanigerum; assembly: GCA_010014905.2. Classification (NCBI taxonomy): domain Eukaryota; kingdom Metazoa; phylum Arthropoda; class Insecta; order Hymenoptera; family Cynipidae; genus Druon; species Druon quercuslanigerum. The sequence goes on along the minus strand of JAAAKG020078281.1, from coordinate 14,822 downwards.
AAAGACTTTCCTCTTTTTTTCTTTTTTGTCCAAACATTTTTTTATTTTTTTAGGAAAATATTATTATTATTATTTGTTTTCTTGAACAAAGGATCTCTTTTTTAAATTACAATAGGAACATCGTATGCTGGTTTTCTAAATTCGGTAATTGGATTCTCAGTTTAGTGTTCAGGAATTCTATACATTAACTTGATTATTGAACTTAAACAGAATTTTTAATTTTATTTCAATATTATTTAAATTTCTTAAATATTATTTATTATTAGTTATTTAAATCGAGGAAAATTTTCTGAAAAGAAAAATCTCTTGAATTCTTCTTTGAGTTTTTGGGGATTCGTAAGAGTGTTAAGAATCAATTTTTTATTTAAAAATTAGTTTAGAGCTTGTAATTTTTATCTCGCTTGAGAATTTTCGCCCGAGAATTAAATTCAAGTAAATTTCAATTTTTACTGAATTTTTATTTCACAACAAAGTTGAAATTAATTTATTTGACTCTTCGTTGAAAATTAATATTTTGGGTTGAGAATTGATATCTTGTAATTGAAAATTGGTGTTTTTTGGTATAACGTGGGGATTTTAGTTAAAAAATTAATCTTTTTGTTTGCAAATTAATCTATTTAATTTAAAATTCATATTCTTTACAGAAAAATTTATTCTTCCCCATCCAATTTTTAGCTTTTCGCTCCTATTGTATTTTGAAATAAAAATTCCTCTTTAAAAATAAAAAATAAAATAATAATTTTTCTGGAAAAGAGAATAAAAGTTTTAAACTAAAATAAAAAAAGAAAGGAAAAATGAAAAGGGCTTCCTCTTTTTTTTTTTTTTTCTAACATTTTTTTATTTTTTTGAAAAATATTAATATTATTTGTTTTCTTGAACAAAGGATCGGTAATTGATTATTGGACTTTAAACAGAATTTTGAATTTTATTTTAATCTTATTTAAATTTTTCAAATATTATTTATCATTAGTTACTCAAATCCAGGAAAATTTTCTTAAAAGAAAGAATTCATCTTGTTTCGGTCGGGCATCCTATAGAGCAGAAAAACAATTTTTTTTAAAAACTGATTTAGAGCTTATAATTTTCATTTCGTTTGAGATTTTTTGTCAGACAATTAAATTCAAGTAAATTTCAATTTTTACTAAATTTTTATTTCACAACAAAGTTGACATTTATTTATTCGACTCATTGTTGAAAATTATTTTTTTTTCAATAATTATTCTTCTTGGCTTTCAATTTATCATTTTTTACTAAAAATGCAACTTTCTAGGTCTAAATTAATCTAGTTTGGCTGAGTATTGAGCAATACGGTTAAAAAATAAACTGCTTTGTAAGAAATTAAATTGTTTGTAAAAATTGAACTATTTTTATGAAAATTTAACCTCTTGGCAGAAAAAGAACTTTTTCATTGAAAAATCATATTTTCAGATCAAAATTTAACCGTTTTTTAGATAATTGGTGTTTTTTGGTACAACGCGCATTTTTTTGTTGAAAAATTATTTTTCTGGTTTAAAAATTTATCTATTCAATTCAAAATTCATATTATTTAAAGAAAAATTGATTTAATTTTTCTTCGAATTTTTAGTTCTTAGCAGATGCGGGAGAAGCCCATATAGTTGACATTTATTTTTTATTTTTTTGGCTCAATTTCGATATTTTTAAGTTTAAAATTAATGTGTTTAGTTACAAATTATTCTTTTTTGGTAAAAAAATCATTCTTCTTGGTTTTAAATTCAAACGTTTTTATAAAAAAAATGCAACTGTTTGGAACTTCCTTAATCAATTTTGGTTGACGATTGAATAATTTGGTAAAAAAAAATATTTTGTTGAAAAAACTTGTTCAAAACTAAAATATTTTTAGGAAAATTTAGGTTTTTAGTTAAAAAATAATGTTTTTCATTAAAAAATCATATTTTTAGGTTGAAAATTAAACAATTTTATAGATAGTGTATTCTCTTGGTCTGAAAATGCAACCGTTTTGTTGCAAATAATTGTATTTTCTTAAAAATTGAAAATTGAGAATTTTCTTCTGAAATTGAAATTGAACTTAATTTTGATTACGCTTATCAACATCTCTCAATTTTTTTAATGTAATTTTTAAACAAACAACAAAATTAAAATAAAATTGTTTTCATAAACTATATTTGTTTTTTAAAATGTTTTTAATAATAGAAATTTTTAAAGTTTGGTAATTAATTGTCATTTGCACTATTTTTTGAAGGTACTTAAGCACTTTTAGTCCACACATTGTTTTTTGCCTTTGAGCTCATCATCACACTATTTACTTGTCTAATTTGTTTATAACAGTTAACCTATAACCTAAATTAATTAATTATTTTCCTTAAGTGAATATTCAATTCTGCATTATTTCTGATGCCCATATAATTTATTCAAGTTTTTTTTCTCGGAAATAAAAAAAAAATATTCTCAAAAAGTCGCAGTTTCCAGTTATTTATTTACACGATTAATAATATAAGCATGAACGTAAAGAGGTTATTTGTAGAAATTATTGTATTTTTATAGGTCAGCAGTTCTAAAAAAACATCAAAATTGTTTAAGACTTGCAAACTCTAGCCGATTTTTTTCCGGGACTCTTTTCCCGGGAGGGAAAGTAAAAAGATGATAAATAGGGTTGGGAGTAGGGGAGAGGAAGTTAAATGATAAGAGGAGTGAAAACGAAAGCTAGAGGAGGAAAAAGGCTTAGGGAACTGAGGCGAGTATGGGAATGAGGAGTGGGGAACTGGGGTAGGATGAGGATTAGAAAAGACAGAGGAGTCATGGGTGGAAAAGTGAGAGGAGAGAACGGGAAAGAAGGGGAATGTGAGAGGATGTTAGGAAGTCGAAGTGTGGAAAAGAATGTGAAGTAATGGAGAAGAGAAAAGTAAGTTATGGAAGTATGGACAGTAGGAGGAGGGAGAAGAGGATATAGAGGAGAAGGAGTGACAAGAAGCTAAGTAGCTGGAGGTAGAGGACAATGGTAAGAAGTGGGGAAATGTTAGTTATCAGAAGGAAGTGCTAGTAGGGAATGGAAAACGAAGGAAAGTGAGTGAAAGTAGTGAAGGGAAGATAGGGAATAAGGGTAAAGTAGCGAAGGGATATAGAGGTGTTTATGTAGGGTATATGAGGAATTTGCAGGTGAGGAATAAGGAAAAGAATTTAAAGGTGTAAGGGGATTTAAGGGATAGAGCGTTATTAGAGAGGAGGGAAAGAATGGGACAAGAAAGAAAAGGAGTAGGGAAGAGCAGAAGAGAGAGAGAGGTAAAGGTAGTTATGGAACGAGAAGCAGAAGAAGGGAGAGGACGATGAAATAGGACCCGATATTATCGGATAGGGGAAGGGAGGATATACAGAGGGGGGATAGGTGAAGGGGGTGGTGTGTGGAGGGGATTATAGGTGGATGAGCTGAAAGGTTAGTTATTGGAGGTGACGTGCTAGTAGGGAATGGAAAACGAAGAAAACTGAGTGAAAGTAGTGCAGGAAAAATAAGGAAAGGAGGATGAAATAGCAGAAGGATATAAAGGTGTTCAATAAGGGTATATAAGGAGGCGTTAGGTGGGGAATAAGGAAAAGTATTGGAAGTAGTAAGAGAATTTAAGGAAGAGAAAGTTATTGGCGAGGAGGGAAAGAATAGGGCAAAAGTGAAAAGGGATAGGAAAGGGAATAAGAGAGAGAGAGAGAGAGAGAGAGGAAAGGGATAGTGAAAGGGATGCTATATGGAGGGGAGACATAAGAGGAGATGATACTTGGAGGATGTGATATGTGGAGGGGATTATAGATGGAGGAGGGGAAAGGTTAGTTATTGGAGGGAAAGTGGTAGTAGGGAATGAAAAACGAATGAAAGTGAGTGAAAGTAGTAAAGGAAAGATAAGGAAAGGAGGGTGAAATAGCGAGGGGATATATATGTGTTTAAGTAGGGTAGATGAAGAGGCTTCAGGTGGGGAATAAAGGAAAGTATTGGAAGGTGTAAGAGGATTTAAGGGAGAGAAATTGATTGAAGAGAAGGAAAACAATAGGACAAGAATGAAAAGGGGTAGGATAGGGAATAAGAGAAAAAGAGGAAAGGGTAGTAATGGGACAAGAAGCAAAAGAAGGGAAAGGACGATGTAATAAGACCCGATATTATCGGATATTGGAAGGTATGGTATATGAAGGGGAGATAGGGGAAGGTGGTGATATTTGGAGGGGGTGATAATTGGTGGGGATTATAGATGGAGGAGGTAAAAGGTCAGTTATTTGAGGGAAAGTGCTAGTAGGGGATGGAAAGCGAAGGAAAGTAAGTGAAATTAGTGAAGGAAAAATACAGAAAGGAGGGTCAAATAGCGGAGGAATATAGATGTGTCAGTAGGGTAGATAAGAAGGCGTTAGGTGGGGAATAAAGGAAAGTTTTAGAAGGTGTAAGGGGATTTAAGGGAGAGAAAGTTATTGGACTGTAGGGGAAAATGGGACAAGAATGAAAAGGGGTAGAAAAGGGAAAAAGAGAGAGAGAAACGGGTAGTTATGGGACGAGAAACAGAAGATGGTAGAGCACGATGAAAAAGGAACCGATATCATCGGATAGTGGAAGGGATGATATATGGAGGTGAGATAGGCAGAGGGGGTGATACTTTTAGGGGGTGATATGCGGAGGGGATTATAGGTGGAGAAGGTGAAAGGTTATTTATTGGAGGGAAAGTGCGAGTAGGGAATGAAAAACGAAGGAAAGTGAGTGAAAGTAGTGAAGGAAAGATAAGGAAAGGAGGGTGAAATAGTGGAGGGATATAGAGGTGCTTATGTAGGTTATATGAGGAGGCGTGAAGTGGGAAATAAGGGAAACTATTGGAAGGTGGGTGATTTAAGGGAGAGAAAGTTATTAAAGAGGAGGGAAAGAATGGGATAGGAAAGGGAATAAAAGAGAGAGAGAGAGGAAAGGGTAGTTATAGGGCGAGAAGCAGAAGAAGGGAGAGGACGATGAAATAGGACCCCATATTGTCGGATAGTGGAAGGGATGATATATGAAGGGGGTGGTAGGTGGAGGGGACGATATGTGGAGGGGATAATAGATAGAGGAAGTGATTTTAACGACTTAGTAAAGGTCTTAAGAGGTTACGAAACCCTTTTTTATAGGTATTCAGCGCCTCGTTTGATTAATTTTATAATTTAAAACTAACCTTAGGATGGTGTGTTCATCCGCGGCTGCTTTGTCCGCGTAATTTCGCGCAGCAAGGATAAAACAGGCCTCAGCCTCATTCATCCTAGCCCTCGCGAGATCACCATCTTTCAGGCACGAGCCCTGAATGTAAATTACCCTTTGAGCCCAGATCGGCACTTGAAGGATCATTCTCATTGTTGTGTCCAGCTCCATTGGTGACAACAGAACCACGTAATAGTCCTTGAAATTAATAAAAAAATTATTATTAAAATTTAAAGGTTTAATTTTTACAATTTTAAATATATTGTTTGGCAATAGTGGATGTTTGAGTAAAAAAAAGTAACAAATAAGATGACAAAAGAATAGTACCCTAATGTTCCTTATATTTATGGTATCCAACTTTTATAGAGTATTATAAATAAATTATTAGTAAGATCCAAAAATTGAAAAAAATTATTGGAAACATTTCTGGGATTTCTTCAGGAAACTTTTATACTTATTCAAAGAAAGATATTTTTAAACAATTACAGCATTTTTTAATGTTACATATCTTTGAATATACCTATATATTATAGAAAGGGGGATTTAATTATTAAATCTATTTATAAAATTTAAAGAACATTAAAAAATGTTTTAATTGTTTGACAAATATTTTTGTAAGAAAAGTCCCTTAGTGGTATTCTAAAATCAATTCCAATGATTTTTTTATGTTTGGATGATACTATTAGTTTGTTTATAATTTTTTCCTTACTGGTGTACCTTCCCAAATGTCAGGCAATATAGTTTTTCTAAAATTTTTACAAGTACTTATGGGATTTATGCCTAGAAAATAGGCTACTAAAATAGGTTAGAAAGACAAACAAAAACTAAAAATATTTTTTGTTTAATGGGATCTTTTGGGAGATAAACCCTATGATAACTTGTAAGAATTTTCAAAAAAAAACACAATTTTTCTAGTATTTTTGTCCATATCATATTTTTCTACTGCAGTGCTGTTTTTGACCTTTCTTGGTTCAAAATTTGGAATTGCACAAACTTCGAAAAAAAATAAAATAAAATGGGACTTTTCTACTAATGTTTGTGTTTTAGTTTTGTTTCAGCAGTACTTTTGGGGCATACATCCTATTGTGAGAAAACAGAAGTAGTAAATTTTTGTAGTTTTTCCCAAAAAATTTTTAAAGTTTTCTTTTATTGGGACATGATTTAAAATTGAAGGACTTCGATAGTGCTTTTGTCCTAAAATAGTTTAACAGCAAAATCCACAAAAAGAGTCTTTTAGAAATTTTCTGGGACATAATTTTGGAATTGTACACATTTTTCTGAAAATGATGCAGAAAATTTCTATCACTTTCGTCTCAAAAATACTATGAATAAATAAAAAAATAGGTATGAATAAATAGTGTCGAACTTGACTATTATATTTTGCCACAGCCTCGTAGGCATACTTGTAGAACACTCCACTGATGTATAGTGGCGTTCCCGGTTCAAATCCGGGCTGAGGCAGATTTTTTTTCCAAAAAATAAAGACCAGTAATCGCCTCTGTCTAATATTTAGTATAAAAATACTACAATTATTTAAAATTACAAAAAAAAATCTTGATTCATTTACAATTTTCTCTAAAGTTATGAAAAAAAAATTTTATGCAGATTAGCCTAATTCAAGGTTTATTTTCCTAAATACTACATTTAATTAATTCACTAAAGAGAAGATATTTCTTATTTAGTTTTTCGCTTTATAAAATAAAATCGATTTCCCCGAAATCAGTGTGTTTGACAAATAACTACTCTGAACTACGTTTTGATCCTAGTAATTAGCAATCAGTACTTTTATATGGCCGAATTGAACAATTCTGTAAATTCGATTCCATTAGGTTTATTTTCAGCACTCAATAGAACTATCTTTGTCCCCGCTGTTTGCTAAATTACTCTATTAACGTTTCGTTTACTTCTAGTGTACCGTAAACTGGGGATAAGCGTCGCATGCGGGGTAAAGTGGCACACTCTTAATTTTGCTATTCTGATTGAATTAGGCAATAATTATCAGAGCCAGAAACAAAACCTAGTGTATCCGAAGGCTTTTGTTGCGCTAAATCCGAATCCGACCTCAGAAAAATTTCAGCACCTTCGGTTTTCAAGATATTCTAATCTAAATGGTCCAAAAACACGTTATTTTGATGTAATCGAGGCCCCGTAACATCGCGAAAAAATTTTTCTCTCCAAAACTGACGACGTCATCGTAAAGGACTAACCTTCATCTTTAAAATTCTATCCCTATTTTTTCAATACGATTTTTTACGGCCGAGATATGGCCGATTCGAATATGAAGACTCCCAGACCTTCGAGCCCGGTAACCCGCTACGCTATAGCCCTCGAACACCATAACCCAATTTTCTCAATCGTTTTGGGGGTCTAGGGGAATCTGGGATTATAACAACATAAAACAAGCTGTAATAGACATAGTTTTGCTACTTTTATATCCTGAGCAAATATTTTTGTAGTAAAAATGATATCCGTGAAAAATGAAATTTTTCATATTGGAATCCGACACATCTCGGCCATAAAAAATCGTATAGAAAAAATAGGGATAGCCTTTTTATGAGGAAGAATAGTTCTTTACGATGACATCATCAGTTTAAGAAAAAAAATTTTTTTTCAGATGTTGAGGGGCCTCGATTACATCAAAAAAACGTGTTTGCGACCCTTTTAAGTTAGAATATCTCGAAAACCGAGGGTGCTGAAATTTTTCTGAGGTCAGATTCGGATTCAACGCAGCAAAAGCCTTCGAGTACACAAGGTCTGATTTCTGGTTCCGAATCTTTGTCAAAATTTGTCGGCCTGTGATATTTCCTTCTTCTTGGTAAAAATATAGAGGTTTATAACAAAAATAGAGTCTTGTAAAATTATTAGCGAACTCGTGTACGTAGTGGTATAAACGTCTAAAAACGTATGCGTCATATTTTAGAATGAAGTCACGCACCGAACAAAGTGGTCGAACTTCAGTCGAAAGTGACCCTCGATTCGGCAGATCTGAAATAGCTGAAACAACTCAAAATGTGAAAAAGCGCGAGTGTATAATAATAAAAATCATCGTTAAACAATGAGATAAATAGGGAAAGATCTTGGGATTCCAAAGACTATGTTTTCGGAAATTTTAAACCAAGGTTTTCCGATGAGCAGCTTATTCAGCAACTTCTGGTGAAACAGCTCTTATACAAATTCAGAAGACGTATGCACTGCTTCGCCCCAGTTTACAGTAAAATATGATCAAACCTTCATGAATTAACTTTTGGATAACTACTGTTGTTATTTATACCAGCTATGCTATTTATTTATTAAGGGGTCCTAAAAAATTCCAAGTTTTCTACAAATGCTACCCCTTCATCCTGAAGATATTTTTGAAAAAAGTTCCAAAAATCGTGTTTGCATAGTCTGATTTGTCCCGTCGCATTTTAGAGTAAAATGTTAATCGCCAAAAATAAACTAGAGTCACCTGGTAATTTTACAAAAAAATATTAAAGTTTAATTTAAGTGGATGCAATTTCGAGCAATTCTAAAAAATGCAATGGTCTAGCGCTAATAGGTCGTAAGTTATAACCTTACAAAGTTGACCGCTTTTTACCTATTTTTTAACGAAAAGTACTCGTGTTTACTTATTTCAAAATACTTTATTTCTCGGTGAAACTACATAAGTAGTGCAAGCGAGAAAGTTGCAGGGGAGGAAATTCTGCGTAAATCTAAAAAAAATCTTCTAGTCTTCATAGATCAAGAGTTATAACTCTTTAAAAAAACATAATTGTTTATATTTCGAGCTATTTATAGTCAAAATTTTTTTTTCAAAACTGCTTATTTCGTTCATATCCTGCAGAAAAACTTCGAAAGAACAAATTATAGAGGACTAACTTGTATAACATAATCTAGTACATACAGAGCCTTCCGAATAAAAAGGGTCAAACTTTCATGGTCACAACTCATGACCTAAATGAGCTGAAAACGTTGTATTTTTTTACTTTACGCAGAATTTAGTCCTCCATAATTAGTTCTTTCGAAGTTTTTCTGGAGGATATGTACGAAATGAGCAGTTAAAAAAAAACTTTTTGTCTTCAAATAGCTCAAAATAGAAAAAATTATGCTTTTTTAAAGTCATAACTCTTGATCTATAAAGAATAGAAGATTTTGTTAGATTTACGCAGAATTTTCTCCCATGCAACTTTCTCTTTTGCACTACTTATGTAGTTTCACCGAGAAGTGAAGTATTTCAAAAGAAGTAAACACAAGTAATTTTTATATAATTTATAGAAAAAATGTTTCGTTTAAAACTGCTCATTTCGTACATATGCTACAGAAAAACTTCGGAAGAACAAATTATGGGGGCCTGAATTCTGCGTCAATTAAAAAAATACATTTATGGTTATAACTCGTGACCTATATGAGCTAAAACATTTTTTTTTTACTTCACGCAGAATTTAGTCCTCTATAATTTGTTCCTTTAAAGTTTTTCGGTGGGATATGTACGAAATTAGCAGTTTTGAAAAAAACTTTTTGGCTATAAATAGCTCAAAATAAAAAAAAAAATGTTTTTTTAAAGAGTCATAACTCTTGATCTATGAAGACTAGAATATCTTTTTGAGATTTACGCAGAATTTCGTACGCTGCAACTTTTTCTCTCGGACTACTTATGTAGTTTCACCGAGAAGTGAAGTATTTTTAAAAAACTGAACACGAGTAATTTGCGATGAAAAATAGACCAAAAGCAGTTAACTTTGTAAAGCTATAACTTACGACCTATTGGCGCTAGATCATTGCATTTTTTTAGAATTAATCGAAATTGCGTCAACTTGAATTTAACTTTAAATTTGTTTTTGTAAAATTACAGGTTCCAAAGTACAGATACAAACTTTAGAATTGGGGTTTTTGCCTCTTTTTTCCAAAAAATCCGGGTTCTTTAAAGGGCCATAACTTGGCACCTATTGAAGATAGAAGGTTTTTTTTCTTACGATTTTTCAGAATTTCCTCTAGTTTAAATTTAGTTTTGAAAATTTTACTTTACAATGCAATGGGTCGAATCACTCTACGCAAACACGATTATTGGAACTTTAAAAAAATGTCTCCGAGACGCAAAAGTGGAATTTCTAGAAAACTTAGAATCTTATTCAGGACCCCTTAATAAACCGTCTAAGTGTAAAAGCCACAGGCCAACATGATATTGTTGTTGGAAAATGGAGGATCATTTCCGAAGTAATTTCGTACGTAGAATCCGAATCCGTTGTCAAAATAGGCCCATCACTTCCGGATTTTAAGATATTTGAGGTAATGTACCCAAAAAATAGCGTTTTGGCTACTTTTGAGGTTATGTACAGAAGACAAACAAATGTTTGGAATTTTTTCTTTAGCTGTATCATATAGTACTGCTCTTTTTCTTTAATTTAACAGACGCAAAGTTCATATACCATTTTTCTTTACCAAGTTACGCCAGTTTGAAATTACGAGATATGTCCCATTATGTCTTGAGAAGTTGCTTTAAACACTTTAAGGCAGAGATTTTTTTCTGGGTGTTTTCTTTTAAAAATTTGTACTTGGGGGTGTTCGGGGTTGTTGATAACAAATCTAAAGTCGAGATATTATTTAAAGCAAATGCCCAAGACATAATGTGACATAACTCGTAATTTCAAATTGACGTAACTTGGTAAAGGAAAATGGTAATTGAACTCTGCGACTCTCAAATCAAAGAGAAATAGCAGTACTGTATGATACAACTAAAGGAAAAATCCCCAAAAAATTTGTGTCTTCTGTACATAACTTCAAATGTAGCTAAAAACGCCATTTTAATCAAATTTGATAAGAATCAAATCAATCCTTTTTTAGAATGTCAATATAAATATGCGTGAGTAATTTTGTAAATATTACAGTCTTCATTAAATTAAAAAAATATATAACAAAAGAAAAATAATGTAAAAAATTTCTTTCAATTATGATGCTCTAACGTTTCGGCATCACTGCGTTCCTTTTTCAAAAAATCTAAAATAAGATTATATAAATAACCACATTTTTATTACATTATTGTTAAACTAATTTAGTGTAAATAAGATAAATATACCTACATAGAACCTTTCTAAATATATTTCTTATGTTTTAAAACCGATTTCGAGAAACACAGAATCTTTTGTTAAAAATAGCTGGATTAATTGGATAGTTTGGTTTAATTGGATGTTGTTTCAATGTTTGACAACATACTATTAGAACTTGCATTAGATTGCGTTAAAAAAAAATTAATAAAAAATCATAATTTAACTAAAATAACAAAACATTAATTTCTCGTCGATACCAGAATTGTTTTTAATAACATGGTTTTCTCTTTTAATAGAAAATATTATAAACAATTAAATGGTTGTCCTATGGGCTTAATGCTGTCTCCTATAGTTTCAAATTTGGTTTTAGAAAATTTAGAAAAAAGAGATTTAAAAAAATTAAATTCCAGACCAATTTTATATAAAAGATACGTGGATGATGTTTTAGCTGTTGTTCCTATGGAACAAATTTATGATTTCATTAATACTTTTAATAATGTTGAAAAATCCGTCATAGTTTACATGTGAAATAAAACAAAATAATTCAATAAATTATCTTCATTTAAAAATTATAAAAACACCAACAGGTCATTTTTTTGTCAAAAGGTTGGCCTAATAAAAGGTTTAATAGATAGATGCATAAAGTTAAGTGATATTAAATTTAGGAAAGAAAATTTCGACCAAATTAAAATCACAATAATTCAAAATAATAAAAGTTTGTGAAATTCACTAAAGAAATTGAACATAAATATTTATTTTAAAAATAATAATACTCTTTAACAAACTTTACCTAATCAAAAAGATATTGATACCACTGAAAAATTATCTGGAACACAGTTCTATCACAACATTGTTGGAATTTAGACCATTATTTTAATTTCGGTTTCAACAATATCACAATTGTAGCCAAAGAAAAAAATATTTACAAAATGATAATATTGGAATCCATATTTATAAATAAATATCATAATATTTCTATTAATTTACAGACAGAAATTATGAATGTTAATAAAATATATCAGAGCATCATAAAATCATTTTAAAATCAAATCCAGTTGCTTTGACACGTTTTCCTCATTATAAAGTTTGTATTTCTTTTTATAAGGATGTAATCCTATATTAAAAAAAGCCTCTTTAAAATTTAAGGCTTTCTTCATATTTTTTTAGAAACATTTTTATAAATGTCACCAAATTGGAGTCTCACCTGTTTATTTTTAATATTTGAACTCGATAGCATTGACATGTTTAACTGAAATTTTGAAGATTTTCGTTTCTTATTTTACAAACACAGGTACACTACCGTCGGAAATTTTGAGATCGATTGACACAAGAACTATTAAACATCACTGTAGGCTTTAGACCACGATAACTCAGCGAAAAAAATAGTAGGACATTTAAAAAAAACAGTTGGAAAGCCTATGAAATTCCACGTCTAGGAATGCCAAACAGATCTTTTTTTTATCTGCTGAAGAGAATACAGCACCTGATAAGTTTTAAAAAATGTATAGATTTTTTAAAATTGTGTACCTCTACTTCAACTTCTAGCACGACCCAGAAAAATTGTTGCAAAAGTCTGAAAATTATACAATATAGAGCATAAAAATTTATCTTTAATTTAAGCCAAAGAAACTTAAAAAATCTTTAGCGGTTCCCGAGATACGATGAAAAATGTTCAATCGTATCTGAGTTGAGTTTTAGTCGACGATCACGGTTCTCGGCCGGTCTGCTGCTCGCCTCCTTCGTTGAGGCAGTACCATAGGCCACGTACAGAGGTGGTGCTTGATTGGGGCTCTCTTATACTTTTGGTTCTGCTGTATACTTATAATTTTATACTTTGATAATAAATATTGTATAAAAAACTTTTATTATTATTAATATAATAATTATTTATTGTAAATTTTCAAAATAAAAGACTTTAATTTTAAAGATTTTCTATCCAAATTTCAAAATTTCAAAAATAATGTATCAAAATGGAACTTTTGTTTAAAAAGTTAACTATTTTTATAAAGAATAATTTTTTTGGAAACAAATCAACTTTTCTGTAAAAAATTTTTTTTGTACAAGTTTTTTTTGTGATCGAAAGTCAAGTTTTAAACTCTAAATTTCACAAATTCGAGACATTTCGAATTTAACTGACTATATTTTAAAAAATTTAAAGTTTTAAACCTGAAATTTGCATAATTATTTCTTGTAAATTTTCAAAATAAACAACTTTAATTTTTAAGAATTCCTATTGAAATCTCAAAATTTCAAAAACAATTTTTCAAAATGCAACTTTAGGTTAAAAATGAACTATTTTTATAAGGAACAATTTTTTTGGAATAAAATCAACTCTTTTGTAAAAATATAACATTTTCGTTTTGAAAATTGAAATTTTTGGTTCAAAATTAATCTTTATGTTGAAAATTAAACTTTTTGGTTGAAAGTTGGACAAGTTTAAAAAAAAATCACATTTCTTTAGGATTAATCTCTTTGGTTTAAAGTTTAACTGTTTTCTTGAAAATTTGTTTTTTATGGTTAAAAATTAATCTTTTATCTGAAAATTTTTTGTTAAAAATTCGGTTTTATATGAATAAAAACTAATTTTTTTCATTTGAAAATTATATCATTTAATTTTTCGTTCGAAATTTATCCTCCAAATTTTTTTTTAAATTTAATATAATTTAGTTAATAAAATTCTTTTTAAATTTAATGTATCCTTTTTAAATTAGAGTTGATCTTTCAATTCATTAAATTAAAATATAAAAATTATTTGCTTTTTTATTATGTAGAATTATTTCCAAACTTAATTTAAACTTAGGAATTTATCCTCCAATTTTTTTTAAAATTAATATAATTTAGTTATTCAAATTTTTTTACATTTAATTTATCCTTATTAAATTAGAGTTGATTATTCAATTCATTAAATTCAAATCAAAAAATAATTCATGTTTTTTTTATTTATTTACAATTATTTCAATTCAGAATTATCCCCATATTAAAGAATCAAAAAATGATGAACAGTTTTTTTTATTTCTTAAAATTGTTATCAACTAGAATATTAATAAAAATGTAGATATATTGTTACGAGAATTAACTATTTTTTTAACGAATTAGGCATTTGAATTCTAAATAAATTATTTACATGAAAAACACTCAAAAATATTAGAAGTAAATAATACTAGAAGTTCCAAAATAAATTAAATATAAAACAGTGCGTAGGTGTAATGACAATTATATTGCCCAAAAAGTTTGAGTATCAAATAATCGTGAAAATTTACGATGAATAGGTGCAAGAAAACGAATTTATATACAGGGTGACCGAAATGTATGGAAACCCCAGAAAATTTTAGAAAATTTAAAATAGAAAATTAAAATTAACATGAAGGCTTTAGTAATTTTTCACGGGGAATTTAATGGTGACCTTTGTTTTGACCTTGGACCTCGCTGTTAAGGTTATTTCAAGGTCACTATAATTTTTTGGAATGGGAACACCCTATTTTGACATCGGCAATCGAAAGAGCGGGAAATTTTACGTTCAGGTATGCATTAAGGTCTAAGGTCAAGGTCACATGTAGAAGGTCGTATGAAGGTCAAATTGTACTTGCAGGTAAATCTATGATGTAAATCTATCTATTTATGGTAGGACT
>JAAAKG020078270.1:0-16925 GCA_010014905.2 Druon quercuslanigerum | reverse complement strand
CCCACCACCAAAAAAGGGTGTGGGAGGTGTGTTAAGGAATAGGAAGAAGGTGAAAGAAAAATGTAAACCCTTAGGGGGCACATTAGAAGCTTCCATTACCTTTTTCTAACTTCTAAATTATATCCCCAGCCTAAGTCACCCACGAAAATTCGATTGCTGAAGGGTTGTATTAGATGGGAGTTCATGCTTTGTTTCATCTTTGAAATAGTGTGATATAGTTGAATGAAAAATATCATTTTTTGAATTTGATTAAATTTTTTTTAATTTCATCAAATTATTAAAGAAGTAAATTAGTTGAAACCCCACATACCAGACTAGGAAGAAATCAAAAGACAAAAGTTGTGATGGAGAATGTGCCCACGCAGCGGTCAGATTTTTTTTACTTTTAATGATGTTTTTCATGATTAAAACAAAAATTACGCATCCCAGCAAAAAGTGATTTAGAAGAAATTTGTAGATCTTTTTAAAATGTACAATTTTTGTCTATACACCTTTTCACCTACTTTGCACAGTTTACCCGTAAAATTTAAATTTTGATTTTCTATTATTTTTTATGCCGTCAAAACCTGAATATTCGATTTTTTAAGAAAATTCAAAAAGGCGTTAGGACAATTTTATAAGGTATTTAACAAGCAACATTTTTCTTTGGCCTTTTTTTGTATCGTACGTCGTTTGGCTGAAAATGTTCATTTTCCTTTCTTTTTTTGGATTATGAAGATGCTCTATCTCTGAAAATTTTCCCTTTATCAAAAAAGTTATTAGAAGAAAATGTTTCTCTTTTTAAGTACTATAAATAATTGTACAGAGAATTTTTCAATGTTGAAAAAAGTGGCCACTAAAAGAGTATACCAAATGTCAAGCCAATCTGTCAATTCTTGCTAAAATTATCGTGCTGACACACTGAAAATCTAGACACGTGGTCATTTGACGTGGCAATTTGACAAAAACGATAAATTCAACTTTCATTCAGAAATTTTATTTGAGAATTTGGAAAACTGAGGAAATCCCTGTCAATAATAAAAGGAAACACACTGATTCACCCTATTATTTTTTAAAATATCGGATATTTAAATCAAAATTGTCCGTTTTTTTTAAATTGTTGTTATTCTTCAAAAATTTATGCTAGCACTTTTATTTGAACAAAGAACACATTTACCAAGATTCATGTCTTCCTAATAATTTGAAGCTATTTTAGGTTTACCGCAGCTTCTAGTTACTGAAATAAATATTTACAATGACATGAGTTCATTTATAACAAATTATCTATTATTCAAATTATCTTACCAACGCAAGCAACCATTCTTCGAAAGTGTCTCGACTGATTTTTAACATTTCTCATAAACTTCAAATAGTTTAAACAAAATAAGAACTTTGTAAGCGTGATAGTAAATGCATCTAAAATAACATGTAAGTCGTTGAAGAAGTGTACGATCTAGTTTAATGTGACTGCGAAAATTTGACTTTCCCCAGTGTGAAACGCAAGCGTTTTAACTTACCCATATCTCGTGAAAGCAAACTTTAAAAATAAAGAGCATTGGATTAATAATATCCAACCTCAAACATAAATTTTTCGGTTTTGATACTGAACTTCTCATTGGCTATGGAAACTGAGATTAATTATTCTATTGATTATTAAATTAAAGTGGCGAGTTACACTTTAATTTAATAATCAATAGAATAATTAATTTCTGACTTGCAATTTCTTTTTTCAGAATTAGCTTGGCTACATAGACATTTCAAAATTCATCCTCTTCCACTACAACTCAGCAATGCTGTTTGTTGTGAAAGTTTGACTCATCCAAATCTAAGTTTTCGTTTAAGAGCAGGCTTTCATGATGTAGGAATTGATAATGGTTTCATCATTGGAGTAATCATGTACGACAAACAATTGCTTCCTTTAGTAGCTCATAGAGCGGATCTTGATAATTACTATGTAAGAGTTAAAGTACGCATAGATGGCAACAATGCCAACTTTACTGTACCAATATTGGAGAACGATCCCTTAAATCATCTATTTCGAAAGAAATTCGGTTGAAAAAACGTTCGCACTGCCGTGATACACTACTAATGCAACTTTAGAGTATATCTACATAATGTATATGTCCACTTGAAAATAATTATTTTGATTATTTGACTTTTTAGGATTTGTTAGTACGTTCTAGACGGACAATAAGTCATTATCTTGTTAAGAACCGAGTGCCCTTGGTTGGGACGTTTGCATAAATTAAAAAAAAACATTTTTAAATAAACAATTTGTTTTCATATTTTATGTTATCTGTTTTTAAGGAATAGTTAAGTATCGGCTTTTATTTTAAGCATGAAAAATTATTTATATTCATATTTTTATTATTCTTATGGAAGAAAAACAAAAAACGTCCCAACGAAGGGCACTCTCCCCTATTGAAACATTTGAAGAATATTCATTGGTTACATTCTTGTACTGGAATTCTTCAAAAGTGGGTTTCGTCTATTTCAAGAATATGAGAACTGTGATAAATATAATAGCATAAACATAATAGCAACTGTAATTTTAAGTGCGTATTAGATTTAAGTATATTTAGTCTCTATTCTAAATAGTTCAAATTAAAATAACTTCTTTTCTCCTAAAAGGGAGGGTTAAGTTTTCACGGGTGTGTATGGTACCGTCTCAATGGCGTCGTTGACAAATTTAGTTTACTAACGGCGGTGAAGGCCTCAATGTAGTGTTTGTTAACAACACAGAGAACAGGATCTGAGCTTAAGAATGACGAATTAAACTGCATAAGATCGAAAAATCGTAGGGCTTTTGAATTAACAAAATCTTCAATATCATTCTTAGCAAAATTTCTCAGATTTTGGCGTGAAAGATGTTTTGCGAGTTCGTCTGAGCCTGCTCGCATTTTCATAGAAGCCACCATGGCCCTTTTCTATTCGAGTGAAATTCTAGAATCACAGAATGCCATGGCCACAAGTTATTCTGATTTCGAGACATCCATGGTACATTGGTCTTGGAGCCAAGAAACGAATACCGCGAACTGGAACATCTCTTTGAAAAATTATGGCAAGTATACATATACCCATATATATTACTTACAAATAATTGAAGTAATTTTTATACCATTATATACTTTTACAATTAAACTTCTCCCTTTTTTTCTATAGATTTTTATTTTATATATGAAAAAACTAGAAGTTAAAAAAATTTGGCAACGCTGTTGTAAGTCTGTTGCCTATAGTTGCTAATGTGAGTGCAGCAAGAATTTGTTTCTTCAGCATCCCCTTTTCTCTCCCTTTTTTTGTGTGGATAATTTCGGTTATGCTTTCTGTTGCTATTCTTGATTCTTGTGAAATTTTTGTATTCTTTATAATGCGTGGATTTCCAAAACACGGAAGAGATGGCGGAGTTGATGTGTATACATGTAAGAATTTTTCTTCCCTCCTCCTTTTTCTGAATTGTTATTTTTTTATTTTAAATGAGTCCAAAAGTATGGTAGTTTGGAGATCTGTTTTTTATCAATCTTTTTCATTCTCTTTTTTAGCATAAGAAAAAATTTTTTCTGAAGAAAATAGATTCCTGTTTGATTTAAAATAAAAAAATTTATCTTTGTTTAATGATATTTCAATTATTTGGCTGAAAATTGAAATTTTTTCTATTTTTTTAATTCAACAATTTGTATAGAAATTGGGTTTTTCCCCGCTCTGTTGTGTTAAAGGAATGTTTAGAATTAGAATAGAAAATTCAAAAACTTGACCGGAAAATATCCAGCCGAATCGGTATTTATTCAGATTAATTTTTTTTTGCACTAGAATATTTATTAATTCACACAAAACCCCTCTTTTTTAGGAAAAGCCTGGGGGCATGAAAAATTCCTCCCGTATCCGCAAAGGAAACTACAGTATCAATGATACAAAAAGAATTCCTCAATTTTTGAAAATACCCAAACTCCTGTGTTCTCTGGAATTTCAAAAAAGTGGAAAAGTAGCAGCGGATGGCTAATTTGAGGACGCCGATTAGACAGGCGTTCCACATTTTAAATATAATTCTTCTTGTTTTACCCTTTTTTGAGCGAGAATAAAACAATGGTTTACTTTGAATAATCGTTTTGCTTGTCTCCTTTCCCCTTTTTTGCATATATATTAAAAAAAAAGAATTTAATGTTTGTATATACACACATAAACATTTGTTTTTATTTAATTATTTAATTTTTTTATGTTGCAATCATTTATTCTAAATTACATTCGGTAATTTCTTCTTGTTATTATGTGTTGCTATAAAAATGTCAATAACATTTTTTTGATACTCTTGTATTTTTTATGTCTGGTGTAAACAATCTCCGTACAATTTGTTTAAAGAAAATATTACACATTGCTGCCTCTCTTTCCTCCTCTTTCGAGATCTGCTCATATCCTAATTTAAGATTGTAACATTTCGTTCGATTTATGCCACGCTTATGTCTTGGCATGGGGCACTTGGATTTTCCAATGGAATGTTGATACCTATCTCGTGCCTCTTATTCAGAGACAACGAGCGAGGGGCACAAGTCGTCGTTGGCGGTGGATTACTCGCCGTTGGTGGTTCAGTTGTTTCGTTGATTGGTCTTCTTTCTGTTACTGGATTTGAAGCTCTTCGGGAAACTTTCCTGACGCCAAAAGTTAGTGGGCTCCTGGAGTGTTTTCTCATGGTTCCTTGTGAGCATCCTAACTCCGTAGCTCGGCATAGTATATTTGTTTTGGGCACTTGCCTATCCAGGTTTGAATGGTTCCTCTGATGAGTACAGATGAAATGACAGCAGTTGGACCCAAATGTAAGCAAATCATTTCTAAATATATAAGAGAAATCCAATAGCCACTATAATTGTACTTCCTATTGCACTGCTTGTGAGAGTGTTGTGCCTGTCCATTTGCGCGAGATGTTGACTCAAAGTGGTTAATTGGGTTTCTAGATTCAAAAGTGTAATATCTGTTTCACCTACTTTTTAAGTAATCTTTGATTTAGTATTTTGTGAAAATGCAGGTTGGGGTTCGTTATTATTTCCATGATATTTTTAAAAAATTGTTAAAATATTTAGTAAATGCAACATTATAGTAGGTTTACATACATAATCTAGGGGGTCTTCTGAAATTTTTATAGCCCTGAGGATTATACTTTCAGTCCTCAAAATACATTCTCTTATCATCTGCATAAGTCCTGTGCCTTCCAACATCGCGCTATATCTTCATCTGTTATTACAGGTAACCGCGGCATTTTCGGGTGCTGCTAGAGAGTGTAACCATCCTCCCAGCGTGGGAATGGCCGTCCAGAAAGGTTGTGGGCTGTAGGAGATCCTGATGTCACATTGCCTCAGTACTTTCACAGAAGTACTTCTCAGGAACTCTACTTAGCATTGTGACTATAGGGCAGTATCATAGAACGAATGCGATTAAGGAGGCTACATTCTTGGATACTGGAATCTTGTAGGTGAACGTAGTTACGTTGTTCGGTATCGAGGGCTAAGTATTTAGTTTTGGGAACAATGTAAGCTCGTCCTGTTCTATTTTGCAATATTCTTTGAGTAATAAGCACTAAGTATTAGCGATATAATTGACACCTATTCATTTCTAATAGGGGAATGTCCATTACAATCATCAGCTTGTCGTGGTGCATCCTGATTGACACAGTGAAAATGTGCGTCGAATCAGGAAGGCTTGCAGCGATAAGAGCGGTTGGAAATTCCAACTCCAAAAGATGGTCTTGGGCTTCTCTGGTGATGGTCGTCAGTTGCTGAAAAGATATCAGTGATGGTTGCAACCTTCCCTCTCTAGCGACCTGCCTAATTGACATGACTTGCTTCAAGGATCGTCTTGAGAAGTCGAAGTCGGATTCTTCCGTGGCTATACTTTCGTAGAAGGTAAACATTTTGTTTGCGACCTGAATCATTTCCTCGTCCAATTTATTTAATTCCTTTTCTCTTTTTTTCCGCGACATGATCTATTTTCTGTAGTTCTGAACGGACAAGGTGTGTTTGTTCGCTTGTTAGCTTCAAAATATTGTTTTGGTCAGCATTCGATTGGGCGATCGCTTCTTGATATCTTTCTCCGTCTTCATAGCTCAAAACTCCCATTGCTGGTCCCGCAATTTTTCTAATAAACTCAAACCATGGAACAGTCCTGCGTCTGCGAAGCATGTTCTGTGGTATCTGTTGGGGGGCGTCTATTTCAGTGTGGTGAGTTAACTCCATGATAATTGCATTTACTTCTTGTAAGAGGTTGTCAGTTGAATTAATTTTCCATTGTAGCCGATGATATCCCATTAATTCTTTACAATTTTTTCCAAAAGTTGACTGACAATAATTGTAAGAGGACTCCAATTTGGTTCAGTAGATTTCTGTTAGATTCCGAAATTTTTTTATTTCCAAGAAAGGTATCCCTTCAGATTCCGGCGACGTCCTGTACAGATTCCAATTTTTCATAATACAACCCCGTATTTTGAGGAAACGTAATAGAAAATGTTTTCTGGTGTTCTTGGGCTTGATTGACGCCTCACAGTGGGACGAAAATCACGACTCTGAACAACTTGATTTTCCGACTACAATTGTCATCCGATTTGAATACTTTTTTTTTAAATTGATCCGATGAAAATTCGCATGATCTCATTGCATTCAAATTGAGGCTCTATTTTTTATTTATTGACAAAAATAACAAAATTAATTTTTTTGACTTTTGAAGAGTACTATTTCCAAGAGCATACTCAGATTTATCCCAAAATACCCAGAATGAGTAGAGGAACTACCCAGTAGAATTTTCCAGTACCGTAGGATAAATCAAAAAATGTATTTAATTTGTTATAAATAAATAAGTGGATAAAAATGGTTTCATATGGTTTGACTGTGTATGATCACTTGATTTTCACTGGATTTCCTCAATTGATCAATAAAAATAATTTTTGTGTTTTACCTGTGCGGATTCATGAATAAACAATCATTATTATAAACAAATAAAGAAAACAATTTTTAGCTTGAGCTATTGGTGACGAAAAGAATAGCTATTTTTCATGGAATTAACTCCATAGAGCTCGTAAATAATACTCAGTTATCATATCTACTCATATAATAACAATTCGCAATTGTTCAAATGATCTTAGTTAACAATTGCATTATTTGGTTATTTTTCGTCACACAAACTCCGTTCTTTTGATGTATTTAATTGTTAATGACTGATCTTCGAGTAACCTTAGGGGATTTGGGTGAGTAATAATAACTGCTATTGTTATAAACAATTTCATGAACAATTACTCATCTTTTCTATTCGTTATAGAATGAATAGCGCTTTGCACCCAGAATCAATTGCAGATCACTAATTGATGATACCCATTCATTACTTTCGATCAAACGATAACAATTGTTGATTATTTAAACAAATTTAATAAACAAGTATACAGTTTCGCCATTTGTCGATATTCTTATTTCGTTTCAGAACTGGATTAACTGTGAATGACCAATTTTTTAAACCCAATTATTGGCGGCATGAACAATTTCATGAAAATAATATTAATATTAATTCAATATGCACATCAGACTTAACGTCTGTTTCCAAAGTAAAACTTTTGCTTCAGGATGCAGTGGTCCTTCTGTCTTGATGAACTCACTTCTCAGACGTAATAAATAAAGATCAGAAGAGAATAGAAGAGAATTCAATAAGTCTGTGTTAGTATCGATGCGACTTGTCTTCCCTGGATTATTCTCTCTGCCTCTCTTGAAATCTTTATTTTTGGCTTCCTGAGCCTCAACAATTTGCGTAGTGATGCAGGCATGAAATACCAATTGTATTTCTGAACGAGTACGTTGACCGTTTTAAGAGCATGTTCGTGGAATTTTTTGGTGTCAATGGCTCTACCAGATGCTAGGACTTATAAGACTCTTGAGGATTTCTTCGTCAAAACCGGTGTTTTCGGAAATAATGTTATAATTTTCGAAGATAATTGTATTGGATGCGGGATTCAAGAAGGGTGAGAATACGTAATGTCTGATGTGCATATCGAATTAATATTATTATTATTCTCATGAAATTTTTCATGTCGATAACACTTGGGTTTAAAAAATTGGTCATTTACAGTTAATCTAGTTCTGAAAACGAAGTAAGAATATCGAAAAATGGTCAAACTGTGTCTTTGTTTATTACATTTGTTTAAATAATCAATAATTGTTATCGCATGAACGAAAATAATAAATGGGTATCATCAATTAGTGATCTGCAGTTCATTCTGGGTGGAAAACGCTATTCATTCCATAAAGAATAGAAAATGTGAGTAATTGTTCATGAAATGGATTATAATAATGGCAGTTCTATTTTGTTCTATTTATTATTCATCCAAATACCCTGACGTTATTCGAAGATCAGTCATTAACTATTAAATACACACTAAGATCGTTTGAACAATTGCAAATTGTTATTATATGAGCAGATATAATAACTGAGTATCATTCACGAGCTCTATAAAGCTAATTCCATCCAAAATGACTATTCTTTTCGTCACCAATAGCTGAAGCTAAAAATTGTTTTCATTATTTGTTTATAATAATGATTGTCTATTCATGAATCTTCACGGGTACGACACACAAATTTTGTTGTTGTTAAACCATATGAAACCATTTTCATCCACTTATTTGTTTATAACAAATTAACTACAATT
Source organism: Druon quercuslanigerum (assembly GCA_010014905.2). Taxonomy (NCBI): domain Eukaryota; kingdom Metazoa; phylum Arthropoda; class Insecta; order Hymenoptera; family Cynipidae; genus Druon; species Druon quercuslanigerum. The sequence continues at coordinate 8,278 of JAAAKG020078270.1, read as the reverse complement.
TTAAATTTATCCTACGGTACTAAAAAATTGTACTGGATAGTTTTTCTACTTATTCTGTGTATTTAGAAATGAATCTGAGTATTTTCATGGAAATGGTACTCTTTAAAAATCAAAAAAAAAATTTGTTTTCGTTTTTGTCAGTAAATAAAAAATAGAGCCTCAATTGAATAAATGCTCTGATGAAATTATTAGAGTTTTCATCAGCTTTAATTTAATAAAAAACGTTTAAATCGGATGAAAATTGTATTTGGAAAATCAATTTATGCAGAGTCGTGATTTTCGTCGCAGTGTGCGCCTCGTGTGGTAATCCAAAAACTGAACATACCGTGACGCAACGGCACATTTTGCTGAATCTAAAAGCAGAGGGATATATATATATATATATATATGTTTTTATACAAGAGATTTTCCTCTCTCCCCTGAAAAGAAAAGGCTTTCTTTTGTAGAGAGCCCCTTCTTGCCAATTCGTCCGCCATTTCGTTTCCGTGACATCCACTGCGCGCAGGCTCATAACACCCTTATATAAGAAATTTAGAATCTGAATGGATTGTCAACTTCTTAATGTTGGCCCTTATAGCTTATTTTGCATCCATAACTACCCAAGTAAGGACTGGCGTCCAAAAATTTAGGTTAATTTTAGTGCAAGAATGTCCCATTTGAAAAGTTATCCAAAAAATACCTTTCGTGTGGTTTAATTTGTTTAATTAGAGTGCCATGTGCGCTCTTTAGAGACCTTCAAATTAAATTTTTATTTTATTTGAAAAGTAGCGTTACAATACATAAATTTAAACTAACCGTTCCGTATGCAATCTCTGCTTGAACCAAGGAGCCTGAGCTAAACTATTCTGCTTGTGACACAAAAAGGAAGACGGAAAGTAAGATAAGGTTAAATGCCTGGTACTAAGGACAAGTCAGGAAACACCTGAGGACTGCCAGAACTTCTTTTTATCCTTTTATGAGGCTATTGCATCCAGCTTCGGCCATCAGTGAACTTAACAACTACTAGAAGTCTTAGCTGCTAAACAGTTTAATTTCTTTAAGCAGCGTACGGAATATCCTTTTTTCCTCCGTTTCCAACAGCTTCTGCAGCCAACTTAGAGCTATCATAAAAATATCCTTGGTGGTGGTACGAGAGAATGTGCACTGACATGTGGTGAGAAGTTTTTGCGGATTTTGTTTGGAAGGTGTGAGTAGAGTGTGAGGATGGAATGCTAAAAGGTGAGTCAATTTGTGAGGAGTGAATTGGTGAGTTGAACACTAATTTTCATTGTAGTTGTGCGGTGGAATTGACTGATCTGCAATATTCCTCCATTAGTTTAATATTTAATTAAAGATCAGCTTGAGAGTTGGCGAGGATCATCATATCATCAGAATAGACTAAGAATATTACATCAACTAGGTGATCGATCGAAATTCCTATGGCCCCGTGATTGCTTAGGTATTTCTCTAAGCCTGATATTAACAAAGCAAGAAAAAGAGGACTGAGAATCTCGCCCCGCAGAACCCCTAGAAAAACCTTAACTGACGTGCTAGTGCCTGACTCAGTCCTAATAGTCACGGAAGCGAGTGATTGACTGACGGAAATACTTTTTTTAAATCAATGAAAAACGCAAAGACGCTTCGGAATAACAAGATGGATTTGGATTATTGCATTTAGAGTGAGAATGTGATCTATAAAACTCCTTCCAGTTCTAAAACCCGCCTGATTCTCCGGAAGGCAGTTGTCTACTTCAACCCATCTAGTCAGACTTGAGGACAGAATTCGGGTAAAAATTTTTGCAATATAATTTGTCACAGCATTTTCTCTGTAGTTGTGAGGATATTATCTATCGTCTTTTTTAAAAGCATAAAGGTTAGGATGTTAGACCAGTCAGAAGCAACTTATTCTGATTCCCAAATTCTGTTCAAAAAGCTGAACACATAAGGGGCCCAGTTTTCTGGTAGATATTTATAAAATTCATTGGGAATGTTGTCCACACCGGGTGTCATATCACTCTTACATGACAATAAGCTCTCTTTTACTTATTCTACCAACTAAAGAACACTTTATTCTAAAACTATTCACCGCATCTATTTACTAACATCTAGATCTGAAAAATGGGATAACTTACATTTTTTTAATGAGTCTTTTAATTTACGATGCATCATATCACATTTTCTATCAAAGCAAAGTTCTTACCTAGTACTTGCCAAAAAGGCTTGGAAACCAGGTTTAATTTATTCGCTACTACAGAAAGTGCATATATGAGATTCTCGTTCAACGCCTTTTCTTTCCAGGCGAATTTCTTATAATCAAAAAAGTTATTTAACCCATTATTTGAAGTTAAATTACGTTCAACAATTTTCAAAGCCACTGGTAAATGGTCTGATAGAGTAGGAATCTCCAAAACTGAAAAATCTGAAAAGATCTGCCATTTAAAACAACAAAATTGTACCCCTTCAAACTATTTTATTAATGCCTTACCTGTTGGGTTGATCTCTTTATCATAGGCTAAACGGAAAGAAGAAATTATCACATCCTCGGATGAAGATTTATATGAACTGATTCAGTTACCCTAAGCGAGAGTAAAGTTCCCCTTTACGTTCCCCTTTGACAAAAGCCTGGTAATCTGACGACGGCTTTAAGTAAACATTACCAGTAATAAATTGAAAAAGCTTGGTGCCAACACTTAATAAAAATCCAATTAGAAGTTATGTATAAAATTTCATAACCGAAAGCTGAGCGATTAACGTGTACAGCTTAACCTCCGCTAGGTCTTCCTCTATTACTGTCTCTAGAAGCTATACTTACTACGCATGTGTAAATCTTAAACCAGGCGGGGGAGATATTACCATTGACGTGAACCAAGTCTCAGAGAGTCATATTATATAGTTGCCTGTGATCGAAGAGGCAAGCTCTGAGAAATTCGTAAGTCGATGAACATTCCAGAAGATGACATGAAAGCAAAGACTTTTCTCTTGCATGCCACTGACATCTGTATTTTCTTCGGAATTCTCTGCATATACTAGCTAGGAAACAGGGCTTTCAGTCCTGATTGCCTGTGCATTCAAAATTCCAGACCCCTTGATAAGAAATCTGTCAATCTGACTATCAGAGGAGGTAGAGGATGAGGATTTTCAAATCCGAGAAATATTTATTGCCGACCAGCAGCTTCTTTCCCTTTACAAAAGCCTTATTCCCAGATTGTTAAAGCTTTTCCTTAGATACCCAGAGCTTCTTTCTCTCTAGTCTCTCTTGCAGCGATGAGTCGTGACTAATGCCGATATTTTTCTCTGCGAGCTGTTCTCGCTTTTCGCTTATAAAACCGAGAGCACAAATTAACCAAAATAGGAAGATCACCCTGTCTCTTTCCCAACCGAAATGCATCCGCGATGTGCTTCGCCGAGATCGATAAATCCACCTCTAAAAAAGTACAAACAAGACTGCTCGGAAGGTCTTCATTGTTTAATGTGTTTTCAGGAAGTTAGAGCAGAATTACTCTTTTCAAACATGTCATATTTAGCTGTTAACAACGGTGACTCTTTTACAAGTGTATCTAAATCAGGTTCCAATTTAGAAATTCTTTTTAAAAAAAGTCAAAGTCAAAGTCACTTCAAGAAGGTAAAAAGCATCCTCTAAAAGTTAAACAAAATACAAAACTGAGCCAAAAATCACTGCTTTTACTCCGACTATCACCTGAAACAGTATTTCTTAGGCAAAAACGTCACAGCTCCAGGAATGCGTGTTTCAATGACGGCGTCATATTTTCCACTCATTATAAGTGATACTGAAAAACAGCCTTACTTTTTGGCTAAATCATCTTTGATTGATTATAATGATGTTTCGATATTCGATATTTTATTTCTTCATGATCTTGGATTGATTTTGATATATGACTCCTATTGTGGGTAACAAATCTGTCAATTTTTGTAACCTGCAGTTCCGAACGCCAAACATGATAGCTATTAATTTTGTATTGAATTGTTATCATGCCAAAATCTTATCCCGTTAATGCGTTTTATCATCTTTAAATCTTTCCCCGTTAATAAATTTAATTATCAAATTTTTACCCTCAGAATTTTAGTTTTAATCCCTTTCATCATTTTGACATCCTTCACAGAGAATCAATTTAATTCTCAAATTTCTACACTCACAATTTGAATTATAATGCCTTTCGTACTTTTTTATTCGGAAACCTCAACAAATTGTGCAAAACCTGCTTTTCTTTTGTTTAAAAATAAAATATTATTATGGTGCGCTACAATACCAAAAATCTTACTCAGAACCAAATAAATGTTTAAGTTAACAAAGTGGCTGATCCCACTGATATTTATCAACCTACTGCTCTAAAGAAGGACGTTTTAATATATCGCGAAAACCAACCTTACAAGGACCCATGTTTTTGCATTCAGGTGTGTAAGGAATATTTTCACCTCAAATACATAAGAAAATCTATAAATTTATTTTGACCAAAATAATGTTTAATCAAATAAATGCTACGAGGCATGATATTCCAGCGGCTGTATTGAGTTTATCGCAACATTAGTGAGCCAAACAGTTTGATGATTGCGGAAATTTCCTGATTTACCTGAACAATCATTTAAGCGCTGAGCGATGTTTAATCAACTGTAGTTGGTATAATCATGATCCAAAATCTGTCTCTTACCTCTCTGATTTATTATTCCCACTTGGATATTTTTGACACAGTCCTACAATCCGAGATTATGGCAGTGATTCCGTGCGCTTACAAGGCACAGGACTCTGACAAAAAAAGAAAAATCCGTATCTGCTCACACAGCAGGATCGCTATAATGGCCCTGAATGAAGCAATGACTACGTCACTTCTAGTTTTAGAGTGTTTTGAGGCACTTAGCAATGTAGGGATGGAAAAACAAGAGAAACTACTTTGGATTTCTGCACAAAGTGGCATCAAAGGCAATAAGATCTCAGACATTCTAGCAAAACAATCAGCAAGATAAAACGTCACTGGTCCTAAACCAGTTCTAGGATTTACAGTAGATTAGTCACAGAAGTATTTAACAGTTGGCTGACTGAGGAACATGAAAAAGAGTGGAGGATGGCCACTAGCTTCAAACAAGTAGAAACACTCGTGGATTCAAATTTAGGCCCTAATCGAGCGAAGTAAATACTCATTTTCTAGAGGAAGGAAGTTAATTTTCTAACAGAAATGAGTATAGGACATGAAAATGTCGGTTCTATTTTATGTATGTGAAACGCCTATTACATACATAAAGTAGGACTAATAGATAGCCTCCTCTGTCGCGATTGCGGGGAAGCATCTAGCACTTACGATCTGTAAATATATTTTAGAGTCAGGCATATATCAAAATTGAAGAATCCTAAATGAGATTAAAATCAAATTTAAAATCCTAATTAACGTACAAGAATCAAGGTAATAAGCAGAATTTCCTGAAAATAAAATTAAGAATCCAACGACTAAATTTGGACAATCAGCATAAAATGTTTCCATTCCAATTCGGCAACAATCCTCTTCTTCCCTAAAAAAGAAAAGACAAAGAATTTCTCCCCTTAAAAAAACAAAAAAAGAGGGAAAAAAATGAGAAGGCAACTATCCAAATCCCCTTCTCTCCCCCTTTTTTTAAATTCTCATCTATGAATAATTTTTTGTTTCATTTATTTCGTTTTTTTATCAAACCAAAAAACAAAATCGTTTTTAAATATAATCATCAACGTTTCGGCACTCATGTAACACCCTTATCAAGGCAAATAAAAAATTTTAGATTCAAGCCAACACGAACAGCAACACCTCCATTATGCTCTATCCCTGACACCCAAGAATATTATGATGGTCAAAAGGCAAACCAATTGTAAATAAACCTGAAATAGAAATGACCTCCAATCCAAGTCATCCTAATTAAAATTGAAGAATCCTAAATAAGATTAAAATGAACTTTTTTTGGTGTTTTGATAAAAAAAGCTAAAGAAAGGATAAAAATATTTATAGATGAGAATTTTTTTTAAAGAGAGAGGGAAAGGAATTTGGATGGCTGCCTTCTTATTTTTTCTCTCTTTTTTGTTTTTTTTTTCAATGGGAGAAATTCTTTTTCTTTGCTTTCTTAGGGGAAAAAAGGATCTTTTTCAGATTGGAATGGAAACATTTTCTGCTGATTGTCCAAATTTAGTGGTTGGATTCTTGATTTTATTTTCAGGAAATTCTGCTCAGACATATCCCAATAGCGTAAAGGCGATCGTTAGTGCATTATAATTTTTAATTGAAACAATAGTTTGTAAACTATATATTTTTTGACTAACTTCTGACATTAATGTTCACATTTTATTCACTTTTTAATAAAAAATTTCGAGAAGCACTATTTAAATATATTTATTATGTATTTATTTCGCGCAGTCACGCCGAAACATAATCTCTATATATTCTTGGCACCTATTTAAGTTACAAATATTCTTCAACTTAGTGAAATATTCTTAAAAGAAGAATATCGTTTTTCAGTGTTAATTAATAAATTGGTTGGAATTTCAAGCTTTATGGCGCGCTCGTTAGATAACATACACTTGAGTTTGTATCTATCTGTGTAATTATTTACCTATATACTTTCTACATACTATAAGTGTTCGTAATATTTAGCTTTTATTTTACTAAGCAGCTGTTCGTTTATCGTTAATTGTCCATCGTCAATCATAACCAACAAATGTTGTGTTGTTATTATTTTCTATTGTCTTTTTAACTATGATTGTTTTTCAACTTTAAGTTTTCTCTAATGTATTTTGCATTTAAGTTTAGAACACGAAAATATTTTTTTAAATTTTAGTTTAATTCAACCTTGAAAAAACCAAGACAAAGCCGTGTCAAAACGTCGGGCAAATGCATGGATGTGAAAACTTTTATTTATTTGAAATAAAGCTTGATATTTTATTTGGAGCGGATGGTCAAAATAATTTTTACCATTTATCCTCATTGAGAAATTGTTTTACATATATTCTTGACGACGTGATTGTTGAGGACTGATTATGTATTCAGACTAAATACAAAGTTTGGCTTGGCAATTCTCTTACAAAGGGCTGTAGCAATGACATCTTCGTAGACGTTTTCAATATCTGTCCTGCCCTCTTCTACATCATTTGTAGCAACAAGGTTTCTGATGTATTTGTTGGACGGTATTTGTGGACGGTGCAGGATTTCATTAATTAACTAATAATTTAGGGAAGCGATACATCAATTGTCACTGATTATATTGATCTCACTCTTTGGTAGAAATGGAATAGTTAGAAAATTAATTTTTTGGCCACGGAACCCGTTCCCCTGGTCCACTGTGCATTTCTTGAATTAAAAAATCAGTTCGAGTGAGTTCCAGTTAGTCTTAGTAAGTCTCAGTGATTCATGAGTTGATAAATGCCAAGAGTAGTACTTCTTGTGCAACATATTTGCTAAATAATTTTTAATGATTCTTGAAAGTAGTATATTTAAAAACATATTTGGCAATCGATTAAACAATTTTTGTTGTTTATATAATTTTTCACCTGAAGTTGGTGTATTTTTTTATATTCTGTAATTAATGGCATAATTAACTGATGTTAAGAATAAGATTTTTCCGTAAGGATGTTTAGAATTTTTTAAAAATAAGTTTCAATTGTTTAAACAATTTTCTTTGCTGTAAATCGTAAAAAGTTATTCTTGTCCGCAATTTATGTCATCGGGAAGGTGGAAAAGTCTAGTTTCTTCGATGCTCTCACACTATTTCGTTCATTATTTTTTATTCCCTTATCTCAGAACGTATATCATTGTTTAAAAATTAAATTTAATTGCTTTAACAAAAGTATAGTTCTTTTTCCCTTAAAACGACTTCTTGTCTCTGTGCCATTTATATACTTTGGGAAAGGGAACTTATTCGTTAAAATAATAAATAAAGAAATTCGTTAGTAATGTAATTGATTACAAAAAAGAATGACTTTTTACGATTTACAAAAAATAACGGTTGTTTAAACAAATGAAAATTATTAAAAATAAATATCAAATATCTTTGAAAAATGTACTACTCTCAAAATTCGTTAATTATACCATTAATTCCAGAAAATAATAACTTTTTAACATTTAAATGGAAAAAAATATTTAAAAGAATGAAAATTGTTTAAATAGTTACAAAATATCTTTAACCTTATATTATTCGGATAAACTTCCGATTAGGGTTTACCTCCAAAATTCATCAAACTACGTATACCTACGTTTTTTGACGCGCTGATTACGAAAATGATAGTGAAAATTGGCGACTAGTCGATTTTCATGGTGAAAACCATGAAAAA
>JAAAKG020078259.1:0-16925 GCA_010014905.2 Druon quercuslanigerum | reverse complement strand
TTTTTTCTATACTAGATATTATGGTAGGGACCCCATCGGAACCCAACTTCAAATAGGGGAAGATGGGGAAATTTCTGTACGGGAAGTTTGAGCGCGCCTAGGACGCGCATCTAATGAATCTCGCGCTTCACGCTCGGATACTTATTCTTTGCATCTGGTATGCTTAAATAAAACTTTTAAAAGAAGATCTCTTTTAGATGGAATCCGACTGCAAAAATCTTCTGGTTGTCTGATGTCAGATCTGGCGACGTCTAGACCGTCTAGTCATGACAGTCTAGTCCGGCCCAGATCTGGGACTGAAAAACTCTCAGGGTGTCCAAAATTATACAAAATAAGAAATTAACAGTATTAAAAATAATTTTTTTACATTCTTATCCTAATCAGAAGGTATTGGTTTTAAGTAAAATTTCACTTTGCCGGTTTTTATCAAATCTCCATGTTTTGAGACATCTTGTGTCAGAAACAATGATTTTTACGCAGCTGTCTGTCTCTCTGCATGTCTCTCTGTATGTATGTAGTCTGTAATCTGTTGTCTGTAGTCTGTAGTCTGTAGTCTGTATACTGTAGGCACGATAACTCTGGAAAGTTTGGTCAGATTAAATTCTGCTTTGGCACACGTTTTTGGGCCTATAAAGAAAGAACAAGTTCGTAAACCAGCTATTTTGGATGAAAATTCAAAAGCTGAGCACATTTTCAAAATGTTTAAGACTATTTTTTGTTAAGATTTAAAAATTCTATGCATGGTTAGTTATAGTATTCGGAAGCTCGAATAATTTATCCTAACGACTTTTTTCAATTAAATAAAAATTATCAGAGTTATAGCATTTTTCAAATCTAAATGCATGATATAAAAAGTAAAAAAAAGAAAAACGTTTATTTTTTAAAGCCTGACAAGATTATATTATATAAAAGTTGAAAATTAAAATCTTGATCATACAAAAAATAACGAAAACTCATAAATTCTATGTTACGGCCAATCTATGCAAGATACGAAATAGGAGATAGGATAAATAGATTTCGGTTTTAGTCGTAAAAAACAACATTAGAAATAAAAAATTAAAATTTTGGACAATCGGCATAAGCTATGAAAAACATAAATAGAAAAAATGTTGCTCTTGCAATAAATAGCAAAAACTCATTTAAATTTATTATAAATAATTTTGGATAGGACACGCAATTTTTGATCGCCCCAAAAAGATCTATGCATTTTTTATAAAACAATGATTTAAAAAAAATAATTAAAAAATAACATTATAAATTTTTTAAAAAATTTGTGGAAAAACGACACAAGAGACGAACAAAATTAAAAAACAAAAGTTGTTTAGCCAAAAAATATCTTCACGTTTGTTATAAGCTACAATAAGATTTTATTAACCAAAATTTTTCGCCTAAATTGAATTTACATTGAATATAAAGAAATTAGATTTATTGCACAACAACACAAGTTGCAGAAAAATGTTAAATAATAATTTTTCTTTTAATGGAATGCCCATTTTTTTAATTAACAAAAACTAAAAAATTTACTAAAGACAAGTCACAATCACCAAATGAAAGTTTTCGATGCTTGGACCTTCAATTTTAAAAGGCTTGTGCACAAATTTAGGGTACATAGAAAGGCCAAGCACATAGCGCGAAGTGAATGCATAATCGAGCGCGAAGTGCGAGACAAATATACAAAATATACAAAATATAACAAAACTTCGATACAAAACTGTTTAGAACAAAATTTTCGAGAACATTTTTTTTATTGGAATTCTATGGGCTGTAACAGAAACATCCACATTTGTTACTAACCAAATTTCGTTAGAAAATATATCACACCAAAATTTTCGAAAGTTTTTTTTTTCATTGCAAGGCTATGGGCTTCAGTAAAAACATTCACAATTGTTCTTAAAAAAATTTCGATAGAAAGCATACTACAATGCTATGGGCTTTAATAGAAACATCCACATTGTTTATAAAAAAAATTTCGATTGAAAACTTTTTATACTAAAATTTTCGAGAAATTATTTTTTGCATTGCGAGACTTCAAGAGAAACATCCACATTTGTTATTAACAAAATTTCGATAAAAAAGTTTTGACGCCAAAATTTTCGAGAAAATTTCTTTTTTATTACAAGGCTATGGATTTCAATAAAAATATACATATTTGTGTATATATAACAAATTACGATAGAAAACATTTGACACCAATACTTTCGAGAAACCTTTTTTCTCACTGCAATCCTACGGGCTTTAATGGAAGCTTAACATTTGTTATTAAACAAATTACGATCGAAAACTTTTAACATAAAACTTTTCGAGAAAATTGTTTTTTCATTGCAATTCTATGGGCTTCAATGGAAACATCCACATTGTTTATTATCAAAATTTCCTTACAAAATTTTTGATACCAATATTTTCGAGAAACCTTTTTTTTCATTGCAATCCTACGGGCTCTAATGGAAGCTTCACATTTGCTACGAAACAAATTACGATAGAAAACATTTGACACCAATATTTTCGAGAAATTTTTTTTTCATTGTAGGATTTGGATGTCAATAAAAACATCCACAGTTGTTATTAATGAAATTCCGATGAAAAACTTTTAACCCAAAAATTTTCGAGAAATTCTTTTTTGCATTGCCAGGCCATGGTCTTCAATTGGAAAGATCCACATTTTTTATGAAGAAAATTTCGATAGAAAGCTTTTGACACAAAAATTTTCGAGAATTTTTTTTCCTTGCAATACTATAGGCTACAATGGAAGCTTTCACATTTGTTATTAAACAAATTACGATAAAAAACTTTTGACACCAAAATTTTCGAGAAACTTTTTTTATTGCAATGCTTTGCGCTTCAATTGAAACATCCATACTTTTTATTAAGAAAATTTTGACATAAAATTTTTGACACCAAAATTTCCAAAATCTTGGCATTAAAAGTTTTCTATCAAAATTTTGTTAATAACAAATATGGATGTTTCTATTGAAGCCCAATCGCCTTGCAATGCGAAACAGAATTTCTCGAAAATTTTGGTGTCAGAAGTTTTCTATCGAAATTGTGTCAATAACAAATGTGGATGTTTCTATTGAAGCCCATGGCATTACAATGAAAAAAAATTCTCGAAAATTTTGATGTCAAAAATGGGAAGGTATTGGTTTTATGTAAAATTTCACTTTGTCGGTTTTCATCAAATCCCCACGTTTTGAGATTTTTGCGAAGGTGTCTGTCTGTCTGTCTGCAGTCTGTAGTCAGTAGTCTGTAGCCTGTATACTGTAGGTACGATAACTTTCGAAAGATTGGTCAGAATAAATTCTACTTTGGTAAACTCTTTTAGGGCCTAAAAAGAAAGAACAAGTTCGTAAAGCAGCTATTTTGGATGAAAATTCAAAAACTGATCAAATTTCTAAATTATTTGAGACTGTATTTTTCAAGATTTAAAAAAGCTATGTATGGTTTTTTATAGTACTCAGATGCTTGAATGACTTATCCTTATGACTTTTCCAATAAAATTGAAATTATCGGACTTATAGCATTTTCAAAATCTAAAAAAAATAAACCAAAATTAATACTTTAAGGGAATCAAAGCATGATATGAAAAAAGTGAAGAAAATTAAAATGTTTATTTTTTAAAGCCCGAGAAGATTATAATGACAAATTTTCGAATTTTGTCGAAAAGTTAAAAATACAAATTTTGACCCTACAAAAAATAACAAAAACTCAATAATTTCATTTTAAGGCCAATCTATGCAGGATACGAAAAAAATGAGTGAATTAAAATTGCGCGTGTTGAAAAGATCTACAATTTTTTTATTAACCAATTTTCGATAGGATGCATAGTTTTTGTTTTGAGTCGTAAAAAACAACATTAAAAATAAAAAATTGAAACTTTGCACAAACGGCACAAGCTATAAAAATTATTAATAAACATACATTACTCTTGCAAAAATTAGCGAAAACCCATTCAAATTCGTCATGAATAATTTTTGGTAGGACACGCAGTTCTTGTTTTAATCACAAAAAATGACATTCAAAATTAAAAAATTAAATTTTTCGAAAAACGGCCCAAGGTACGAACGAAAATTAAGAGACTGAAGTTGTCTACCCCAAAAAGATCTATAATTGTTTAACAAAAAGTAGGGTAAAGAAATTAAAAATTAAAATTAAAAAATAAGATTAAATTTTGTTTTTAATTGCGGGAAAACAACACACGAGACGAACAAAATTAAAAGAGAAAAGTTCTTTAATCGAAAAATATTTAAAAGTTTGTTATACTCTACAGTAACATTTTATGTATCAAAATTTTTCGCCTAAATTACATCTACATTGAATATAAAGAAATTTGATTTATGGCACAACAAAACAAGTTGCAGTACAATGTTTAATAATAATTTTTATTTTAATGGAATGACTATTTTTTAAATGATAAATATAATACAGTAAAAATAATTTTGTTACAATACGAATGCATATCATGAATGGTAATAATATAAGTTTATTTCAATGATATACTATTTTACCAATAGTCGCGCGCCCTAGGCGCGCTCAAGCTTGTTACCGAAGCGAACGGCGCGTTCAGATCTTGACAATCTAGTCTGGCGCAGATCTGGGACTTCACGGAAAAAATTTATACGTAAAAAAAGTCACGAACTAGTATCTAGGTCTCGGATACGAGAAAAGTTCATTGGACATTTAGATATTTTCGTAAATAATCTGCGGATTTTGAGAAAGAATTGAGGAACTCGATATAACAAGTCTAAAACCATTCATCACTTTTTTCTGTAAATAATTACAAAAATATTATGAGTGATGGGGAAATTTTGCACAGAGCATTCACGAGCTTGCCCAACGAATCTGGGAACTAGGATGTTGTTTCGTCTTTATGTGGCCCGCGCGCACTCTCGCGCACACGCTTGGAGCGTATGCGTACGCGCATGTGTGTTTTATGTTTAGAAACTGTTATTTGACATATATATGCTGTCGTATAATAATAAAAAATTCATAAGGAAAAAGGACTGATAAATGGTCGTTTTAAACTTTTTTGTGTTGTAGCTTATGAAGATGGTTTTTTAATTGACAATCATATATTATTTTTTTTTGAATACATTTTTTATTGTATCTTTAGAGTATAGCAATAGTGGGTGTTAAAATTAAACAAAAAATTTAAAACTTACACTTTTGTAATTATGCTGGTGTGCGGTACCGTGCCAGTACCGCAAGCCAGTACTGCGGAACGTTACAAACTAGTACTGGGACTCCGGTATTCTATACTGGGCCAGTACTACCAGTACTGATGTACTTCTACCTGGGACCAGCGGCTCAATAGCGGTCAACTAGATCGACTAGCCACAAACTTTGCAAAAATGTTACAGGTCTGGCCAGCCCCAGACTAGACTGTCTGATCTGCATCAGATTAGAGTGTAGACGGTCTCTTCTGGGTCTGGCCAACGCCAGAAGATTTTTCCACTCGGGCAGTATTCATATACGTCTTCATGTTCTGAATGTTATTCTTCACTAGGTATATTTGAAGATTAAGTTCCTAAAATTCTGTAGGCTTTGAGGTACACATTCTCATCGTGACACTCGCGCTGCGCGCTCGATTTTTGGAGGGCATGTATAAACAGGTTTTGTTCAACCTTTTTTTTACGTAACTTTGGTCTTTTTCCACAAATTAAAAAATTTTTGTATATATTTTCAGTGTTGTTTTTCGCGAATACAACAAAAAGGACGCATCCTACTTAAAAGCATTCTTAACGAAATTGTAGATCTTTTTCGGTATCACAATTTTTATAAATCATCTTTTTTCGTATCCTGCCTACTTTGAACACCAAATTAAATTTTTGATTATTTTTGGTGCAATCGAAATTTGAATTTACGACTTTCCCAAAATTTGTTTTGATAATCTTGTATTCCTTTAAAAAAGCAATGTTTTTCATCTCTTGGCTTTTATCATATCGTGCGTTGCTTGCCTTAAAATTTGGATTTTCGATTGATTTTAACAATTTTGAAGGTGCTGTAACTCTGAGAATTCTTTTTTTATCGAAAGAAGTTGTTAGGATAATTTGTTCGTCTTTTTTTAATACTATAAATATCCGTAAATAGAATTTTCAAATTCAAAACAAAATTGTCTCAAAATTTTGTATCCAAAAAGGCTGGTTAGCGAAGTTGTCCTTCCTTTGAGGGCCTACAAAAAGTGTGCTAAAGATCGATTTGATTTGTTTATTTTTCCGAGAGTTATCGTGTTTCAAATTTCGGACAATTCTAATACTTTCTCAATCATAAATTATGAGAATGTAAAAATTTAATTGTATTCAACTCCTGATTTTTTCTTCATTTAACTCCAACAGACTGCTTTAGTTTTTTACTGAATTTAGTAAAGGACACACGCACGCGTAACATTGTAACAGTATTTGGTCATAAACTTATATAAAATTTGTTTAGGGCTTGAATACTCGGGTACAAATATTTGGTCTTGATTTTGTCTTGAAGGTCTTCAATCTGTTAATTAATTCCGATGTTAGATGTTGCCGACTACTGGGCAAATAATTTTCTACATCTGCTAAATATCTGCGAACTATATATTTCTAACTATCTACTCCTACTGGAGCCCCGGTGGCATAGTTGATCAACGCTCCACTTGTCAATTATGGCGTACTCGGTTCAAGTGCGGCCCTAGATAGATTTTTTCTCGTTTCTTCATAGAATGATTTGACCAGTAATTGCTAATATCTAACATCGGAAATTAATTAATGAGTTACCCTTGTCGACAAAATATCATACTTTATTGTCTTCAATATGTCTTCAGGACCATGATGTCTGGTTCCGTCTCACCAGCTATACATTGGAGATATAAGACTTTTCTTGCATTTATTTAGCATTTATTTAGCTATAGCAAGACAAGACCCTGTGGAATTGTATTGAGAGACAAAAAGATTATTTATGTCTTGGCCTTATTACTACTGGCTGGGCATTAAAACAATTTTTCAATTTAAACATTCTGTATAATCTGAAGCAGATAACTGATGGCCATTTTGACCTTGGCAGCCTTTTGACTTCTCTTCTAGTTATAAATCTCTCAGGTTCTTTCCAAAACAAACAATAATCTTATCTTAAGACATCAATTTTCGTCTATAAGTCAAAAATATTCATCTTAACACATCAAAAATAGTCTGGTTCCGTCTCACGAACTAGACATACAGAATGGCTTGAAATTGTCTTGGATTAGTCTTTACCCAAGACAAAATGAAGACCAAATATTTTGACCCGGATACACAGAGAAAGCTAGATACTCGTAGGCATTATCTGGATAATGCGGGTGAATATATTTGACAGTGAATGGGACAGATATCTCGGATATTCGAACGGAGTATATGTGGATATGGAAAAGTAGATATCAGCTGTTAATATCTAAGATATTGAACTTGACTATCCTAGATATTTATCTGAAACGACGATATCAGCTGTCAATATCCAAGATATTGAACGTGAATATCCTATATGTTAATCTGAAAAAAGGCGATTTTATCTGGGAACATCTAAGATATTCAACATGAATATCCTAGCAGCTTCCTAGCAGATCTTCGACTGAAATATCTTTAATAGTATTATTAAAAAAATAAGTAAAAATGTATATAAAAAGTAAAACAAATTTAAATATTGCAATGGAAGACCACTTTATTACATTTTTTATTCCGTCTCACATACTACACGTTAAACTTAAATACATAAATAATATTATTTATAATACTGTAATATAACATTTTATGCCTCAGTTCCTTTCCGATACTTGTACATTAATACTAGGTCATAATTTAACTGATAGGCATGTTTCACAAAAATTATTGTCCAAGTTTTAATAACATGCTAAACATAAAAATCTTATTTGAATACCACAGTTTTATAAGCCGTACAGAAAAATAAAGAATCGCTGTTTTCGCGAGACATTATTCTTTGGATATTTAGTGTTAAAACAGAAACACACTATTCAATTATTCACTCAAAATGCCAAAAAAGTATATTTCCACCACAGCGCCAAAGCGCAGACTGGAAAGCGCGTTAACGACACAAAAGACGTCAGCGTCAGTTCAAAATTGAACCCCACTTACTGAAAAGGAACCCAGAATGATAAATCAGCTCTAAAAGATACTTTAGTTGGTGTTCTAAACGATCCCTATTGTAATTAAGTCTATTTATAAAGAACCTATTTATCGCTTTGCCCCCTTCGATATTTTGTTTAATTAATCAAATAATTTTTATCTTAAAGCACACATGTAATCGAACATGTAATCATGCTGAATATAGTTTATTATGCATTTCAAATACAGATTTCGCCTTGAGCTTCCGACGCATCCCACATTTACATTATATCTCACAAAGAAATGCGTGCTTTTATCAGATTTCTAAAATCATTTTCATGGATTTCGGGGCTCTGAAAACAAAAAAGAAAAAAATATATTTTAGACATTGCTGGCCAGTTTAAATTAAATTAGGCAGTTTTCTGAATCACATTTTTCATTTTGATTATTCAGAATAGAGCCAACATAATATACAATTCAAATTCTAGGGAAAAAAAAATCACAACAAAAGCTTTTCCAAACTTGTAAGAAGAACGCGTGGCAAGTGTTGTTATAATGAGACTGAAATGAAAACTGCTCTGCCAAATTTCGATGTGTAAAGTAATTACTGAACACAATGTGACGTCCATGGGCGAACTGAGCCATCAGACAACCGGGAAAATGCCCAGTGGGTCCCCGGAAAACATTTTTCGGAACACAAAACATCATGCAACATATGATGCGATTTCAGGGCCCTTTGTATACTTTTGTTGTAGCATATACGTAAATGTGTAGGTTCCGTGGATTTTGGAATTTAAAAAAAAAAACTTTTTTAGTCATCCCTAGCGTAGAGTTCCTAACTGACAAAGGTAAAGCTCCGTCTGCCAGGAACAATAAATATCAATGTGAACCCTACACCGAATTCGAACGGATACGTCGTTGGTCGGCGAAACGAGGCAGACAAGCAACAAAGGGCCCGTGAAAACCGCAACAGAAAAGAAAAAAAATTGCTAATAAAAAGGGAGGCGAAATAGGAAGGCGCGTCCACGGCGTGGCAATAATTTGAAAAAAAAATGTCAAGCGGCCACTATTGTCGCGCTCGCTGGTGTGTTGGTAGGCGCCAACTGGAAGCGACGAAATATCGTCCAGTAAATCAAGGTGGTCGCAGAAGAGAGTCCTTCCGTGCGCTATAACAAGCACCATCCCCGGACGTCATGCGCGCTTCCGTTTTTAATCACCAAACATCATAAATACTATCCTCCGAAAAAATACGTGAATTCGAGATCTACCGAGAGTTCCAAGTGTTAGACGGAATCTATTTTCCCACGTGACGTGAATTTACATCACACGAATAAAAGCATATGCCCTGGAAAGACAGTACGGTGTCTCCAGTTAATCGTTTATCAATGCTCGTTGAAAATAAAATCTGTCCTTGGGGATTATCGTGAGACCAGCGTAAGCTTCATGTTCGCAGTCAAGTTACATAATCGGCGTGAATGACCATGGCGAACGAGGATTCGGGGTGCCAGTGCCTGGATCGTCACACTAGTCATTGGTAGCGTCGCTAGCGGTCCTCAATCAGCTTTTCTAATGTGCTGCCCAAAAGTTAACATTTGTGGAGAAGGGAAGCAATTGAGATATTTTGTGCATCTGGATACAAAGAGATAAAATTATCATTAAAAGACTTTAAGAAATGCAATCTAAAAAGTTTGATATTTAGTTCACCCATCCTATAAAACGATTTTTCCTTATCGCAGTGACACACTAGCAATATCCCTTTAGAAAAAGAGGAAAATATCAGCTGAACACCTGTCGCGCGGATTGAATGAGGGTGGAAAAAATCGAGATCCTTCGACCCTGCTTAAATATGTCCGACCACAAGGCAATAAAATACCTTTATCTCGCTCGTGCCATTACCCCCTTGATTCGGAGGGTAACCAATTTACATTACTATCGGAGCTTCGAAAAGATAAGTTCATTTAAATAAATTAGTAATGCTATCTCTGTGCTTGGTGGTAGGGAGGATTAAATGATATTTTATCAATTTTCACTGCGATTTGTTACGTCGGGGCCTGGGTTTCCATTATTCTTTAATGTATTTGACATTGATGAAGCATATTTGAACTTTAGTACTCAATGCTGCAATAGGTTTCGTAGTCAAGAATGGTATTAAAGATTTGGCATTGATATTGTGTAATTTCTATAATAAGAATTGTAATTTTAGAATCCGTACTAATAACGTTAAGTTACCTGAACACTTTTTTCCTACTCAGTTTCTAATGTTATTTTTTCTTATTTTCCTTTTATCCATGGAGGCGTTACCGCAGTTTATTATTGGAATTTCATCGATGACTCAACTTTTTACGAAAAGAGCAGTAATGTTTTCTGCAAGAAAAATTCAAATCGGAAAAGTGCACACGGAGAAAAAATCAAAAGAAAGATAAATTTCTAGTATTCCAAGGTGGTAGTATTTAATTTGATATGTTTCTTTATTATTCTGTTTTGCGGTGAATCTTGGCTCGGGAAGAGTCGTGAACGTCAGGCTATTTTTAGAGCGGTGAGTACTCGGATGGGTGACTGTTTGCGATGTACGCCTAGGTTGTATATGAGGTATTTTCACTGCAATCATCAGCTAATTTCACTTCTAAAAACTATTTTTTAAATTTATTTGCATACAAAAAATTTGTTTTTATATGATATGAGCGAAATAGAGAAAAAATTGACTGAATTCCATGCATTGGGCCCATTGTTTGCCACTCAGCACTCAACGAAGTGAAGTTATCTGGTGGTTAAATTGAAAACACCTCATTCATTGCGTTTAACTAATGCCGAGCGGGCGGTTTGATGCCGCACAGTGGGTCAAAGTGAAAAATTTCGTGACAAAATCGTAGAACTTATGATAGGAATGACCTAGGGGGACGATTTTTTTTTTATTTACAGATAAATAACTACAAAATAAAGGAAAAATACGAAAAATCTGAGAGAATATATTTTTGACCTTAAAAATGTAGGTTAATATTGACATTTTTTGTCAAACATTTGTGGCATTTGATACCATAAACGCTCAGATATTATATTCAATGTGCAACACTTATTTTTTAATAGATCTTGTCATGCTGAATCCGAATCAGGGCTTTAAATCGGCCTAGGGGTTTTTGTTTTTAAGAAAAATGCAATCGAATTATCTATTTCAAACCTTTATCGCATGAATGATATCCACTAATGTAAATTTGACTATTTGTTGTAATTAAGGGGTTTTGGGGTCGTTGAATTAAAATACAAAGCACAAATGTCAAAATTAAAAATAGCGGACCTAATAATGCGGAACAAAATGGTAAGATCGAACTGATATGACTGAAAGTTACTGTATGGGGGGTTTTTTGATCGTTGATTTCGAATTTAAAGTCAATATTTCAAAACTCAAAGAAAGGATCCGATATGGCGGAATGCCATTGTGAGAATATACCCGATTTTATTAAAAATCACTAGTTTGGGTTTTTATATGTCGTCGATTTCAAATCTAAAGTGAAAATTTAAAACTTTAAATGTCTGATGTAATGTGGCTGAAAAAATTTGTAAAATTGAAACAGATTTAATTAAAAAGTGCTACTTAGCAGTTTTCAGGACGATGAGTTCCAATCTATAGTCTAAATTCAAGCATTCAAAATTGTGGATCCCATACGGGACTAAGTTCTAGGTTTCATTAATTTTATTAGTGTCTCGTGTTCGAAATTCTCATGCTTTTGATGTAAATTCTTGTAGCTTGATAAGCTATCGAAACGCAATGGCATCATCAAATCTCAATGGCATGAATGCTGTTCTTCTGAATTTAAAAGCTCGCTACTATAAAATCGTTCAGAATATTTGTGCGTCGTTTCTTGTAAAAGGATAACAAATGTATTCAGAAAACTTTAGTTTATTCAATATACAGTTTTTGTCATGGAAAAATAGAAGAAATAATTGCACAAAAAATGTAACCTTTCTTCTTTACTGAGATTCACACTCAAACGTTCATTACTTAAAAATGAGGTCAAAGCCTACCAAAAATGTATATGAAAGGAGCAACCAATATCTCGCCCTTCTAAAAGAAATAAAAAAAAGTGTAAATACTGGTAGGAAAAGTGTATCTATCGAAGAAGCTTCAAAATGAACAATAATTCAACGAGCAAATGAGTTACTGTCATCTGATCATTATAACTGCTCCACAATTGAATTAGCTGCTAAAATTGAGCAAAAACGTTTTGTTTCTACCACTAATACAGATAAGTGCTGGAACTCCATTGACATGAATGGTCATATTAGAAATTCTAAAGAATCTGGTTTAGCGTTCTATTTGGAATATGATTATTCCAAAGCCATATATAAAGCATTGGTAGACGACAATCAAGATCCAAACAGCCCTATTTACCCATCATACGATTACTATATAAGGCAATGCTTAAATGCCAGCCACAAAATTATAAAATATCATAAACTGAAGTTTCTGTCCCTTTACAAGAAATTTTGAACAAATCTGCTGAGCGAATGTGTGATAGTGTGGCTTCAGATTGGGATGAATCCAATTTGCGTCATTTAGAGCTAATGGTGACATTGGGTTTCGACAACTCAGCAGGTAACATCAAAACAATGAAAATTCCGAAAATGAAAACTCTAAGCCTCTCCAGCCACTGTTTGTTAGTATTATGATAATCATGAAACTAAGAAGCTTGATCAATGAATGTTCTTGGTTGAATGCTATACCACAGAGAGTTCGTTGTTGTCAACATTTAAGAGTAGCCTTAAAAAAGAGGACAATAAAGCGACTAATTTTGAACAGTACCGTTTCAACAAAGAAATAAAAAATCTTTTAACACATAAATTTAAAATGTCGAATGGAAAAGTTGCGAAAGAAAAATTTAATGTTTCTCAGACTTTGTTCGATGGAAAGTGCGCTAATACGATTTTGGGTAACCAAGCTAATAGCAGATGTCCCATGTGTCTCCGAATTGATCATGGCTTTAGTAACTTAGAAGATACTTTTGATCCTGAAGAATCATCGCTAATTGTTGGAGTGGGGCTCCTACATGCCGAAACAAAAGCGTTTGAGCATCTTCTTCAAAGAGTGTATCACATCGGACGTGCGACAACATGCAAAATATGAGTTAACAATTTTCTATTTTCAGCTTCTATTTCTTCAATATCTCACATTTGTGTCAAATCATATGTATTTGTATTTCCCAGTACAATTCCAACAGCGAAAAAGTTTTGTACAGAAGAATCTCTATGAAAACCTTGGCGCTCAAGTGGATCAAGTATTACAGGGACATGAAACTACAAACACTGGAAATGCTGCAAGACGATGTTTTCAAAATCCAGATGTATTTGATAAAGCTCTAGAAATTGACGTTATAATAATCAATAATCTTTAACAATGTTGTCGGCTTTTAAATGCAATAAACTCCTAAAATTAGAAAAGCTTAAGGCATTTTGCTGAGAAACGTATTGCATATATTATAAATGGTACCCATGCACGTAACAAAATTTCACCTTGGTTGGAGTAAACACATTTACTTGGGCAATTCTACTTGAGACAAATTAATATTAGCTTACCATAAAAAAATTTCTAGAATGAAGAAAATAATTGTATCAGTAGAATTACTTGGTGCAATTAAATATACATTAAAAAAACATGTATGTAATTATTTCCATTCAATTAGTTACTTGTATGTAATACAAATAATTTATTGGATTAAATAAATATTTTCCCAAGGCGAGTAAATGAAAGTATGAATTACTAGAATTATTAGAAATTCTTGGTTCTTGTACTTCAGCAAGTACAGTAACTCCTTGATTCAAGTAAGTCTTTGTTTACATCACAATCATAAATTCTTGGGATAAGAAAATTATATACTAAAACTGATTATACATTTACTCAGTTTAAGAAAAAGTACACTTGATCGAAACGAATACTCTCAATCATTTATTTTCTTGGACCAATCTCATATCGTATCGTCCGTACGTAGGATGAACATATTCTTGATCCAATAATTTTTTTCTTGATCCAAGTATTTTTTTTACGTATGGGCCCGAATAAGTCCCACATGGCATAAGCTGCTTAATCATATTTGTGAGATTGCAAGACAATTTCCTTTTCCCATTTTCTATTATTCAGAGGATGCAAACGAATCTTCGCACAAACTCTACAGGAGAAACGTGACGAGTCATTCACGATAAAATAGTATAAAAAATCGAATAGTGGATGTACTTAATCGAGCAATCTATCTTTCAGATTCTAAGATCTCATCAATACTCATACAAAGCCGCTTGAAATTCTTTATAAAACAAGAGATTTAGGCTAATATACAAGAATTTGTTCGAAGCAAGTAAGTAAAATGAAATGAATTCTTTCTTAAAACATATAAATAAAAGTTACTTATAACTAATTTCAATTTTTAATATTTTTTAGCTAGGCTATTGATAAAAGAAACTATAGTGACAGCGAAAGTGATGTATCCATTCTCTAAGTGTTACACTTTATCAAGAACAATATGGAGCTGGATTTTTTTGTTTTAAGTGAAGCATATCGAGAAATGTTGTAAATAAAATCATGCCTCTAATTTAATACTAATATAAAATCAACAGTAAGTATATCAGGTTGAAATATTAATTTCGTTTGCGCATTTTCAGAATCACATAAGAGTTCTAATCTAATTAGGCGAATAATAAGTATAGCTCATCAAGTATATCATAATTGCCTTACAATTGATAATTGGTAATTAATAATCGTGCCACAAGGGAAAAATATCAAATTCAATGCAGGTTTTCAAATTTAGAATGAAGATTTTTGTATTAAACCATTACTTTCTCCCGTATTGTATTCGATATTTTTATGGTCAAATCTGCAAGTAAAATTTTTTAATCAAATCTGTTTTCACGATGTAAGTCAAATATTTACGTTTACTAGCATTTTTTATGAAGCAAATAAAATCATCTAAACATTTTCAAATTCAAATTAAGGCTATCAAATCACGAAAGGCAACTTTAACTTACTCGTAATCTCGTGCAACAAAACTTAAATAACAGTATTGTAAACTATTTTAAAAAGAATCTACATACTTCTTATTCTACTAGCTCCTACGTAGCCACTCCTAAACATATTTTCATTCTATTTTGCTTCTATATAAGTTTTAGCCCCTACATTGAAGGTCTTGCCTCTATATTTTTAAGTTTTACTAATATCTCCTTTAAACCTCCATATTCTCTACAGAATTTTCAAGTTCTCTTTTAAAGCACTTAAATTTTAACGCACAAAATAAGTAGCGTCGTTTTTTCCACGCCTGTGCCCTCGTAACGGGTGCTTCATTGCTTCCTCTAATCGCCATGACCACAGTTTGTCAAAACAGCAGTTTTAGTGGTTTTAAGTAAAAAATATTAAAGTAATGATATCGAAATATCTTTAAGAGGAAAGAAGTTTGCCCTGATCTGGTGGCTGCAAAGAAAAGGAAAAATGTATACCAGCGCTAAGATTTAAAAAATAGTTATAAAGAAACAAGATGGAAAAACTCGAAAAAGGGTAGCAGACACGCGAGAAAAAACGTCAAAAGGAAAAGGTAAGAAAGATATAAATCTTTTGTATTGAGTTTTTTTTGTAAGACAAAAAAATAACTCCGAATTAGTTACCATAGATTCTGAAGAAATAGATTCTCCTTTCACACAATTTTATTTTGAATTGAACAATCACGAAATTGAATGATTTCAGATTAAAAGTTTAGAAAATAAGGCCATCTCAAACCCTTAAAAATTAAAGATTTTAAGATTATATAATTGAAAATCCAGAGGAATTGAAACTGTTTTATCTATACTTAAAAGGGTTCGAAATTAAATTATTAAAAATTACAAACTTTTCAATTTAAACAATTATAAATACAAAACGATCAAGATTTTGCTAGTTAACATTGAAAACTAAATTGCATTTTTTAAAGTCAAAGCTTCTAAAATGCTAGAATTTACAATTGTTATTACATAAAGAAATTATAATTTGTCATTAAAGTTAACTAGGGGAATTTTTATAAAGTCAAAGAATGAATTGAATTATACTAAACAAACTTTTAAACTAAATAATAATTTTAAATGGAAAATGATAAAAGCGAAAAAAGTTCAACTCCAGAACCCTGAAATTGAAACGAATTCAAACTTCATTTTAAACTGACAAAATTTATATTTACAAAAAATTGTGATATTAAAACTTTTTTATGAACAATCCCTTTAAAATTTTATTTATTCGTAGTAAATTCAAATTACTTAAAACTAATAATTTTTAAATTGCTAATTAAACTTTCCCAAATTCGGCCAATTCAGTTTTAGTTGCAAAATTAAAACCTATGAAAGTGAGAAATTTTAAATTTAGGGATTTAAGATGTAAATTCAGAATTCTAAAATTATTTTACCAATTTAAAATTACTGCAATTATGCATTTATTGTTGTATTAATTTCTGTTACATATTGTAATTTTTTTCTTTTTGTTATTTTGAACCCAATTTTAATTTTTGTAATGTCAAATCTTCCTTCTTTATTCATAATGTGTCCCCTGAGGGTTTACATGACTTCCATTCCTTACAATATTTCCGCTTACATAATAAACAACAAAAAGAAAATTTTTACCTTAATATTTACAAATGTTTACAACTATTTACATAAAGTCTTATATATTTCTAGTACCTTAACTCGAGCGAACGGTCGAAAGCGAGAGTGCATGTGCAAGCGAGAGAGAGAGAGAGAGAGAGAGAATAAGAACGCAAACGCATCTTAGTATACTTATGCTATTACATATCCGTTACTTACAATCTTTACGCTTCTAATCTAGGCGACTTCCGTTTCCTTATTCTTTCACTTTTTTGTCCTCCAATTTAC